>WYDI02027305.1:0-17264 GCA_009867235.2 Psittacus erithacus | reverse complement strand
TTGTCAGCCCCTCAAGGTCAGCTTGCTCCTGGCTCTCTCTACTCCTCATGACTTGCATTTTCAAACGTGGCTTAGTGAGGCCTAGCATTTGGTCTGCTTGTACAACTGCTCCAGAGAGCCATGCCCTTTCTCATCGAGCCATTCCTCAACAGACATCTGTCTTGGGCCAGCTCAGTGAGTCACTCTAGTGTGCTGCTTGCATGGGTGGCATGCAGTAGGTGACTGAGGAGGAGGATAGGCAGTAAAGCATTTTCTTGGCTGCTTTTTTCTCTGGTAAGCAGCTCTAGCTTCTGGCCATTGGTGTGTTAAGAGACTTCCACAGGCATAAGCCATATCCAGACCATTCTGTTCAGGATATTCTTTTGGATGTATCTTCCACAAATCGGTTTAATCTTTCTGAGCCGTTTATACTTTGGCAGTCACAACATGCTGTAGGATGTCCTTGTTTCCTGGTATTGATGTAATACCCACTTGCTTTGTGCTCATCTGTAGAGATCCTGGGATGGCATTGCCCATGATTTCTTCACTTTCCTCCCAGCAGCGTTCAGGTTAAGGGCTCACTGCTCTACATACCATGTTTGTTTTCTGCATGCTAGACTGCTGCATGCTGACAAATACCTCCCAGCAGCTACGGGTTTTGCCTTGGGAAATTCCAGGTAAATGTGATCCCTCAGCCTCTTGCAGGTAACAGCTGCTTCTTTTGCTCAAAGCGAATTCCCACTCACTTTGATCTGTAGGAGAGGACATCACCCCTGGTTTGCTTCGTGACAGAGAGTTAACAGTCATAAGCTAAAATGTTTGGCAGGGACATGTGATAGCAGCTACTTCACAAGCAGTAGGTCAGACTTTCTCACCGCTTACCTTAGTCATAGATGCTCAAACTCTTAACAGAGTTCTTCTCTATCCACGCCACTAAAAGCATAACAGGACTCTGAGCCAAAGAGCAGCAAGTAAGAACAGGACAAATCAGTTATTTCTCCGATATGACCTGTGGAAATCTGCAGGCATGTTGAATTTTGGCGTTTTTACCTTCTAAATTTTCTGTCTTCAACGCGTGGAAAAGTGCTGAAGCTTTCAGGATGTCTTGTTTTCATTGCATAATGAAGAAATGTTACTCGTTAAAACAAAACAGTTATTAGCTGTGCTTACTTTGGGCATTGATGCACTGGCCAGTCTCCTGGGTTTTTTTTTTGCTAGGCACTCTAGTAACTTGTAGGAAGACTGTTCACTGAAGGGAGCTTAATAAACACATCCTGAAAAGTGGATGAAACAAGAAAGAGGAGCTGGATGGTCAGAAAACAGAAAAGGAAATGGAAATGGTAAAGGAAAATGAGAAAGGAAAAGGAAAAAGAAAAGGAAAAGAAGAAAAGGAAAAGGAAAAAGAAAAGGAAAAGGAAAAAGAAAAGGGAAAGGAAAAGGAAAGGAAAAGGGAAAGGGAAAGAGAAAGAGAAAAGGAAAGGAAAAGGAAAAGAAAAAGGATGCACCTTTGCATCCTTTAGCAAATATGGTATAAGGCACATCATTCCTAGTCAGTCTTGTGACAGACTTTTACAACCTCAGTGGTCAAAGCTGCAGTGGCCATTTACACTAACTCTTCCAGACGTTTAGCATCAAAGTTTTGGTATTTTGTGTTATTCTGACCTGGGTAAGGCACAAAGATCCTTTAAAATTATCGCATTCCCCACATTTGGGGTGTGTCTCATACAGGCAGTTACTTGGGCAATGTGGCATCCTGCCTTCTAAGCATCTCAAGGAAAGATCTTGGGGATTGTGTAAAGGCATTTTTTCTGAGAAAACATTTGATAATCTTATTTAACATGGAAAAAGACTAATACTAGGCCTATTGAGAAAGCCCCAAACTGTTCCAGGCACTTTCAGTAGAAGACAGGCAGCCAGTGCAGAAATGGGGGTTTCTGAGTATGCACTGTAATTCAGTTATTTGTCAGAGGTGCTTCCCTATAGCAGTACTTCTCTGGCGCATCTGTGCTCTCAGGTGAGAAGAGTCGTTGAGTGCAAATGAACATTGCGAACCACTCCAATGCTGCACTGTTTATTCTCATTACATGGACAGCCCCTGCTACCTGAGTGCTTCAGGGGAGGCTTTGCTTCATTTCAATGGCCAAGGCCAGATGTATCTGGTAATGAGCTCTGCCTCCACCCCAGGCTTGCTGTGGAACTGTCAGCTAGTTGCTCTGGTTTTCTGAGCTCATTCCATCTCTGCCGACATGGAGACAGCAGTTTTTCTGTACCTCACAGTGGGAGCATCCTTTATCTCTCTGGGCATGCTCTCTTTGTCATTTTACACATTCTGTCAGCACAAAACCTGGGGATTTTTATACATTTTCCTACTCTGGTTGACCGGACCAGCAGCAGCAGATGCAGCTGTGGTGCTGGTAATCTGGAAGCCCTGGAGCTGCAGATGGCTCAATTGCAGCAAACACAGAGGCCCACAACACGTGGGTTGGGCAGTCATCCTGCCTCCACAACTACGTCAGATGAGTGCCGAGTGTGTACTCTGTAAAATGCAGCGGGCAAGCCCTAAACATTGTGGTATAAGTTTCCGAAATGCAGAAGCACACTGCAAGTGTTGGTCAGCTTTTCTATGCTTTAAAGGTGAATGTGATTGCCGGGTGGAAGTAACGCTTTGATATGCTGCAGGGTGGCTGTGGCCTCTGGACTGGTGCCGCTGAAAACCGATCCTCAACTGCCACCTGCTGTACATGGGGGAAAAACGTAGCAGAGATTCCCGCCTGCCTTCATTCATCGCGTGGGGACCTAAAGCTGCCGCCGAGCGCCAAAATTCCGGTCAGTAGCCAGGGAGAGATGCTAATCATAGTGTCACTGGGCTTCTGAAAGAAAATCAGCACACGTTTTCAGGTGCCCAAACGGGAACGGAGGTGCTGAGTTTAGAACCATGGCCTGAATTGCTGATCTGGGGATGCAGCCAGGAACACCGAAGAGAGAGAAAAATACAATGTAGCAGCAATCCTTTGCATGAGGTCATAGAAATAAAGTGCTAGTGCGTTGTCTTATTATAGAAAGACATCACTAGGAGAATTCTGAAATCATAAAGATGCCACAGCATTTTCCTGCCAGTTGCAGGGAAAAAAGTTCCTTTTTCTTAAACAAATCCAATAACTGCATGATGTAAATCAAATTAATCTCAGGCACAGTACACCAGTACCTTAGAAGGCTACATTTGGTTTACAACCATGATGTTATGACAAACTTGTTGCTGATCCTCTCAGTCATGCTCTTTTTCAACTGACTGTTGTGCAGTTTATAAAATATGCCACAGATCCTCATACTTAAAACAATGACAAAACTTATCCGCCTAGATCAAAACCTCTTCTAAGAGGGCTATTTTAGCATCTTTGTTTATAGTGCCTAGTAAAACAGGGTCTCATCATAATTCGTGGTGCCTGGAGGGTAGTGTGAAATGAAGAGTGCTCTGAGCTCATTTATGGGTACCAGGTATGTTTTATTTTTAAAACAGTGATGGAAAAAAATAAGAAAGAGAGGGGGGAACAAAAACAAAACAAAACAAAACAAAAAACACCAAACAAAACCCAAACAAAAACCCTAAACCAAACCAACCAACCAAACCAAAATCTGTGCTTGTATGTACCTCTAGCAAGCCTCTAGTGCCCCCTGCTGAGGCAACACAAAACGAGGTCTCCAGCAGCCCAATTGCACTATTTCTATTGACTTTTTAAAAAATTTGTATTATATAAAAATACCGACGGGATTTTAAGAAACTCAGGTGGGCAACACTGAGTGTAATAAACTGGGTGTGTTTTTTACTACCCAAATGATAGGAGTTTCTTTGCAACCCTTCTCCAGGCAGCAGCTCCTTGTAATCAAGAAATGGTCCTATTTTCAACTTTAATTTTCTCTTTCTACTCTCTGAAATTAGCCACCCAGAAATTATCCTAAAATACATTTGCATGTTTTAATATGGAAATGATAGCTTATTAGCAGCACTGTGATTCCTCAAGGACATGGCTTTAGTGCTTAGCAATACAGAAAAGTAAAAAGCCATTTCTTATTCAAATCCCATTATAGAACAACTGCATGCAACCCCAAATACAGCACTGGTCCTTTATAACAGAAAATAGGAGTAGAAAAATAGTGTGGCTTATTTTTTAATATCCCTGAGATGTTTTATGCCAGGATAAACCTACTGATACCTGAACAGTTGTACCATGGCGCTTAAATGGAGAATCCAGGCCAATTATATATCTCCCTTGCAGTGTATTATGAAATTACCACATAGTATTCAAAAGCATCTTTGCTTATCACTCACTGGTGAGAGAATATAAGCTGCAAAGAGGCTCGTAAGTCAACCTAAAAACTGCCAGGTCCTGTAAAATGCTGGGAATGCAAATCCTAACACAGAGGCTATTAGAAGCTAAGAGGTTTTTTTGTCTGCATTTTACATACATCTATTGCATGTTGCTCGACCTGCAAATATGTCAAAACACTCCTACACTGCAACAAAGAGGAAAACAAATTGGAAGTGGTTTGGGTGGACAAAACTTCATTAAACAGGGAGCACAGTAGTCAAAGTAGAACAAAAAGGAACTGTTAACTAGGTAGATTTATATCAAAGTAAAATATCTCTAAGACAGGGGCTTGTTTTCATTTTGAGATACAGCATAGAAATACAGTCTGAAGATAAACCTGTGACCGCAGCAATAGCAGTTTTAAAAACAGGCATATAACGTTTCACAAAGTAACAGGATAAAGATAACAAATGTATCAAAGTAGTTTAGACATTAAGTTATTAGGCACCTTTTAAAATATTTTTGGACAAGAGGGATGGAAGCAAAAAAGTATTTTTACCCAGTTACATTTACTGAAAGGAAAATAAACAAGCTGTTTGTGTTGTTCATGCATTTTCTTCCTGAAAGGAAAAAAGGAATTAGAACATTCAGGACCCTTCTCATTTAAATGTCTGAAACAAAACACAATGGAAGGCATCAACAGTTTGAAAAACAAAGGCTGTCAGTCCATCCATTGCAGACTTCCTGATAAATCCTAACCCTAGTGAGATTTAACAGGCCACACCAGTAACAGCAAAGACCACCCAACCAGTAGCACAAGAACAGCTGAGCCTGCCTTTATCAGACAGACGGACCTGCAACGCACTTGTGCTCTGATGGAAACAGCATGGTAACTTTGAAGATACTTGGCCTAATTCATGGAATAAATAAAAAAGAATACTTCACTGATATTCTGAATGCTTGTGTCGCCAAAGAACTAATAAAATATATATCTGAGCAGTTGATGTATTTTGACATATAATGGTTTTACTTCCAGTTAGACCTTTCTGTTACACTGATCACTGCTTGGGAAAATGGTCTTCCCACATCTGCCTGAATGCAGACCATTAAGCAGACTCAGCAGCAACACAAGTAAATAAAAACTTGCTCATCTGATACTTGCCAGGATGGATTTTAACTGGAAAGGAAGATAAATGCTTTCCACGTCATCTTTATGATTTCCACCTTTTTTTGTTTCTGGGGAAATGGAGCCATAATTATTCTAAGTGACTTCCTAAAATCACTGGGAACCTAAATTCTTGATCTAAAGCATAGCTCTTAGATGACCACAGTCCTATATACTCAGATACATCTCTGTACCTTCTGAGACCAGTATTTTATTGCATTTTTGCACTATCAATGGTGTACCAAAATAAATATTTCCAGGAATATACAAAAAAGAACATAATATAAATGTGTATAAATTCATTAAATACTTTAAATAAAATCTATATTAATATGTAGCTGGAGCAACATTCAGTGTTTCTTCCTCATTGCCTAGTAATATTTCCAAGATATAAAGAAGTTGGATTCTTTCTCTGTGTGACAAAGTTGTTCTTGAACATAATTAATAGAAAAATGATGGCAGCCATTGATGAACAGACTGAACAGACACTGGGAAACTGCTCAAATAATGAGTAGTGCTTTGTTTTCCTCACAACATTCACTTAAGTCAACTAATCACCAACACCAATTTTTAAACTTGGAAAAAAAGTATCTCAGATTTGGTATTTTACACGTGCCTTATAAACCTTGATACCTATAGGTGACTAGTAAAGGATTCTGTTTGGAGGCTTCCCCCCCTCCCCCTAACCCCCTTCCCTCTGTTTTACATTTTGGTGGGTTTGGGGCTTTTTTGTCTAATCTGTGTGATATGAATGGAAGTTCTTTTGAAGGAAAGCCATTTAAATCAAACACAACCCAAACACATGCTTGCAGCACACAACTGCCAAGGAGCTGGTACTAAATCTATGTACTTAACATTATCTTGCTACAAAAGCTGTCTGTCTGCCATTACTTTTTACCGCAGTCTTCTGCAGATTTCCTCCCAAACACTAGATAGCTGTGATTCATAAAGCCCTAAAAATGCAACTGAAGAAAGAAATGATAAAGATCAGTTAGCTGAGGGAGAAGTGGAAGGCAGAAGTCACTCGCAGGTGGTTTTATAGAAATGACCATACAAATTTTACTTAAACCTTGTGAAGTTCCACTGATGTTAATGGAGTAATTTTCCTGTGTTAATCTGGACTTTTTGCAGAGTTATCATCCAGTCTTTGGTTAGGTGTTGAGAGACATTACTTGCAATTCTAAAAGACTGAAATTTCATATATGTTAGCACCATCATTTAATTCAGAATTTTTCTGGCATGTGACGGCAGTTTAGCAGAAGCCTCTCATGCAAGCTTGTTTTCAGTAGGTGGAATAAAAGGTCAAAATATGCTATATGGAGCAGGCAACGTGATTCTCTGCATTTAGGTCCCTTGCAACATAGGCAGAAAGTTGCAGGTTTTGGTTTAGACACAGCTGACATCATCTCTGCATTGTTATGTCTCTTGTATGTGCACAGCGTGTTCTAGAAAGTGAGCTATAATGGAGACAATCCCACTGCAAGGCTGATAGTAAAAGCTATGCACAAAAGAACAGTATACCCCGCTACATACAGCAGAGATACATTGTGTTTCTATTTGTTGTACTTCTCAATATGTTCAAATGATTTCCAGATGCTGAGGTTTATTAGCATAGGATTAAGGTAGGTTTTAAATTTCATTTAAAAGCCTCAAGATAACCTGGGAGTAAAAATCCCCACATTTTAGAGCTAAAGGTGAAAAAAAAATCACTACATATGTGAACAGGAGAAATTGCTTTGATGGATCAGATTATTCCAATTTAGTTCAAAGCCCTGTGTTGTCCAGTGACAGAAGCGTCAGAGGGAAACACAAATAGAACTGGTTCAGGTTAGCTTGGGGATAGGAAGTTGTCCATTTTCTGTACTTTAGACAATTCAACCTTTAGCTGTTACCCAATCCAAACATCTTATCACTTTGCATTAACTTAGTGTTCTAATGAAAGGTACTTATCTCCAGCATCAAACATTTAGGTCACTACTAAGAACTCTAACTTTGTGCTAAACTTTTTCAAGCGTGTAAGAATATGTCCTCATTTCTAAGCCTGTCACTGTCCAGCTTAATGCCTTACACATGCACAGCTTCAGACCTGTGATACTTCAGACAGCTATCAGGCATAGCCCAGTGCATGCAAGAAGCCGAGCCACCCTTTACTCAGTTTAACACCCTACCCTCATCTGGAGTACCTTTAAGAATCTTTCCACTTCTCTCAATCTATCTTCAGAGGTCCAGGAGATGGACAATTTGTTCCATTACCCACTGGAAAATCATCAGGGAACAGCTTCCTTTTCTGCAGCCAAGAGTGCCACGAGGGAAGCAACCTCCCGCGCTCCCCACCCCTAAGTCACACAGAGGTGAGTGTAGCAATAGCTCAGATATGGGCCTGTCACCTGCTCAAATGAGTTCCCTGAACTTCAGATTACAGTATTTATCTATCCTGCTTTGCAGTTTGTTTTTGGGCTGCTGCAGCAGCCAGGGCCCTGCCGGCAGGATGTGCAGGCATTTCAGACAGCATGGCAAGTCTGGTTCAGCTAGCAGTGAACTGCAGTTAGGAATTCAATATACACAGGCCAAGAAGCCTCACAGGTACTAATTACATTCCCGCCTCTGTTTGAAATGATGGAAAATACACCGAGGTGACAGACTCTGAAACCTAATTCTTTGCTATTTTGAAAACCAAACAGAACTCTTGCTCTCTGTTGTAAACCTGGTCACAAACACAGTTATCCACAGTAATACAGATTTTAAAGAAATGTTTTATAAACAAAATACTTTTATTACACTAGTATGTGGGTTATTTTAAAATCAAGAATTAAAATACAGTTGGTATTAAACTATCGTTTCACTGAAGTCAAAGTTACTGTATATTACCCTCAGGAGGCAGTATTTATCTAAAAAAAATACAATAAAATATAGATGGAATTTTTTTTCCTTTTTATTTAGTGTGTTTTGGCAATATAATTTAAACTAGACACCTAATAAAGCATAACACTAAGCAAAACCAGAACTTAACCGGAACTGAATATTGACTGTTTTGTTGATTTGTTCCTGCTTCTGATGTGGAAGTTATCTCATCACTACATTTATGTTTCCATTTGTTAAATGTAATTATTTTTCATCAAGTTTTCTGTAAGGGCCCCATCCATGGAGAAACATTTTAAGTATTTAGAGATACTCCAGATACTTAATCCAGCTTACTGGGTAACAGCTTCTAAGAAGACTCCTAGACAGAGAAATACCTTCTAGTGTTTCTTCTTGTTTTACAGAACCATAGTAACACTGTTGCAGTCACATCCAGCTTGGTACAGTACTCAGCAATGGAAAAAATTTACTTGACTGTGGCGTCCACAGACCACACTATCACCTGAGTGTGCAGTTACAGTAGTTTGTCATAGATTCATGGATTTAAGAAGACGGCTGCCCAAGTGCAAGACAAAGAGCAGCCTCTTCTAAAACAAGAGACCCTTTATACTAAGCAGGCTCAGCATCCCATTTCAGAATGATGCAGTGCAAAGAGAATACAAGCCTCGACGTATATTAAAGAATGGTAATCTGGCACATATCAAGCCCGCAGACAGAATTGTGAATTATTACCATTTGTTATTTTAAATCTCAGCTGTATCAGAAAACTCATTCTGACCCAGATTCTACTACCCTGATGCTGGGCAAAAAATGCAGGTCTTTTTGGATGCTGTTGTAAAGTGAAGTTGTTACTTTTCTATCAGACAGTAGTTAAAACAAGTTACTTCAAATACATTATCTTTACAGGGATCCATCTAACATTTTGGAGACCTTTCTATTTTTACACATTGTTCCTCATTGGCTCAATCATCTTTATTGAATGTTGTTTGTAATGCTTTGCTCACCCACTAAATCAGTGACCATTTTCATGCTCTTCCAAGTGGGAAATAAAATCTTAATTTAGGCCTTTTACTTCAGTAGGTGTGTCAAGTCAGCCCCACTGGCTCAGATTGCATGGGGCAGCTTCCTACATCAGTGTAACTGGACCATTGTTAGCATACGCCCACTTCCTCAAAGGTGTCAGGGACTCAAACATTTTGCCTGTGTAGCATGAGGAACCTGGACTGCTTTACCTTTTTAAAGGGACAGCTAGATGAAAGGGGCTCCTTTCCCCTGTCACACCCCAGTGTAGGAGGAACATATTTTGATGCAACCTAAGCTTTTTGCCAAATAATATAACTCAGATCAGTAATAGCCTCCTATTAGATGAGCAAGATTTAACTGCATTAACTTAAATTCAAGTCAGGTTAAGCAAAGGAACCTTTCTTGTATACAGGACTCTTTCTACACACACATTTTCTGGTAGGTTTTCATGCTTTTTGCTGATCTTTTCTTGCATCTTTTCTTGCCAGACACACATCTGCTAGCACCTCAGTATCCCTGTTCTCAGAAGATTTGTCATGGATTTATTCTAAACATAAAATTTGATTGTTTGGATATGGTCAGATATTCAGCCCAATGTATATATAGCAAATACATTTTGAAACACACAGCTTTTCCAGCAAGGGTTTACATTTCCATTTAATATGTGAATATTTTCCCATTATAAAGTAAGAATATGAAGTACAGAAACATTAAATTATTAAGATAATGATCTGGGAAGAAGAAATCTCAGTGTTTTAGAGAGTGACCTCCTGCATCTAACAGAAATAGCACATATACATTATAAAGTTGCATACCATACTGTAATACATATGCCATCATTTTCCAATTTCCTGGAAGAGAATCATGAAAGCTGTTTACAAACAACTAGCTCACATTTTCTCCAGAGTAAATCACATGAAATACATGCAGAAACTGAAGTAAAGAGGGATGGCATAGCACTGCCATTAAAACAGTCAAAAAAAGGCTCTGATCCTGCAGCTGAATCTGAGTAGCCGTACACCTGAGCAAGAGCAAAAACAGTTTCTCAAAAAGGTCTGATCAAAATTCACTAATAAAATCAGACAGAACAATAAAATTAGCTTTTAAGGAGTCTGACAATACATTAAGACCATTGAAAATATCCCTGTTTCATCAATTACATTCCAACAAATATCATAGTCTGAATTACAAGTATACTGCATATCTTCGTAAGCACCAAAATAATACAAAATAAAAACTTATCCATCAAGTTTCTCTGATAAATGGTCCCCTCTATAAATGCAAATTTTAAAGGTACATTTAAGTACTTTTGGCAAGAGGTACAGATTCCATAAAAGAAAAGTCACTGCAAAGTCTGAAAAAATTCTAAAACTTGAAAACTTTGAAAAAAGATCAAAGGTAGAGCATTTTCTCATGGTCTGATATGTAAATTCTGTCAATAAATTCTGGTTTTAGAAACAGCAAAATTCACTCCAGTTCCTGAGATAAACTGCAGACGAACTGTGAAGATTTACCAGACTATACCACACTCTCTTTCTCACCTTCTTTTGCACACTGCAAACAAGGTCTGAACTGAAGCTTCTGCTAAACTTGCAAGTTAGCAAAGCACGTGAGAGATCAAAACATTCAAATTTTTCTTTCCACTATAAAAAAAAAGAGACCGGCAACTTAGGTCAGAGACAAATAAGAGTTTAGCCAGTCTGTCAAAGTAATTTACTGACAGAGGCAATTGTTTTAAGTTAACCGCACTTGCATCTTTTAAATTAATCTTTGTTTCCATTCTGGTTTCACTGACAACTGTGCTCTTATTCACCCATCTGCTGTCTAAGAAAGCATACCATACATAAGTTCAAAATCCTAGGGGGTCAGATCTGTTGAAAGTCACCTAACAGCTCAGCACATCTCTGATCGCATGCTGGAACCATCAATGTGCCGGGTTACTACCATCCACGTGGTCAGTTCCTAACTTAGCATTCACTTTGTGCTCCATCTTCTGTAAAACTGCGGGAAGATCCAGAACAGAAGAAATAATGTAATGAGGTACTGGGGAGGTATCTCCCGGGGTAGTCATTGCTTTGTTTAACCACACCGTTGCTTTCAAGCCAGCATTCAGGCCTCCTTGAATATCTGTATCTAGAGAGTCACCAACCATAACACACTCTGCAGGCTGCACCCCCAGGAGATCGCAGCAGTAATGAAATATGGATGGCGCCGGTTTCTCTTCTTTCTGCTCTCCTCCCACAACGATGGCATCGAAGTAGGGCTGACAGGCGCAAGCTTCGATCTTCTCCCTCTGCGTCTGCTTGTCGCCGTTCGTCAAGAGCAGCAGGCGGACCCTCTTCCGCAGCTCCGTGAGCATGCCCCGCGTGTCCTCGGCCAGAGTGAGGTTCTGCAGGCGGGTCCTTTTCCACAGGAAGTAGCACTCGGCGGCCAGGTTTCGGTTCGCCTCCCCGCCGATGGTCTCCTGAATCGCCTCCTCCCAGTGCGAAATCCGCAGGTCGGTGATGCACATCTTGGCGGGGTCGTGGCACTCCTTCAGCAGCTTGGCCTGGACCTTGTCGCAGATGACACGGGCCTCCCCCTCCCCGTAGTGGTGCTTCGACTGCAAGGCATTGATCACCTGCAACACACAAGAGGCTCTTGTCAGCGCGGCCACCTCGCTCCCCGGAGCGCGCCGCGTCCCCCGAGGGGCCTCGGGTCAGGCGGCACCGCGGCCGGCGGGCCGGGTGGGACGGAGGAGGATACGCGCGGCGCCGCAGCTGCTGGGCCAGGGGTGCCAGCAGCCTCCGTGTCGGAAGGCAGCAAGGGGGCAGCAAGGGGACAAGGGCAGTACCTCCTCAATGGCGCGCCGCCCGGCAGCCGCCGTGTCGACCAGCGTGTTGTCTAAGTCGAAGAACACCGCTTTGACGCCGTGCACCCCCATGGTGGCGGCGCCGCCTCCCGCGACAGCCGCCCCGCTCTACCGGCCGAGCCCCCACCGCAGCCGCAGCCGCCAGCGCCGCGGCGCAGCGGGGCGGGGACACCGGGTCCCGCCCATGTCCCACCCCTGTCCCGCCCCTCACGCAGGCACTGCGCGGGGCCTCGCCCCATGAGGTGGCGGGCGGGGTTGGTGCGTTGGGCGCGGTGCCCGGTGTGCTGCTGGTAGGGGTTGTGTTGGGCTCGGAGGAGGGCTGCGGGTGGGGCACCCGCGCTCCGGGAGCCGCAGGGCCATGTGCGCCTCCAGCCGTGCGGCGGCGTGCGGCGGCGTGCGGCGGCGTGCGGCGGCGTGCGGCGGCGTGCGGCGGCGTGCGGCGGCGTGCGGCGGCTGCTTCGGGCAGGAGGAGGTGGCGGCGGCGGCTCCTTTCTGAGGAGGAGAGTGAGCAGGAGAGGGTGTGTGGAGGCCGGCGGTGCGCGGGCCGCCCCTCTGGTGCCGGTTCTGTGGTTTGTGGAGGGGATTTGGGGTTGTTTTGGGTTTGAACTTTTTTTCCCGTTTCTGCCGCCCCCAGCGCCGTGCGAGGGCGTCCACTCGGGTGACGGACTGGAAGGCGCCATAGAGCGAATGTTACGGGTGTGCAGGTCAGCTGCTGCTACGGGACAGCTCGTTTTCCCCAGGCCGAAGCTAAACAGCAGGCTTGATTGCTCAAATAATATTCCTATTGTCCTTTGGCAATATGTTTTGTTTAGTTGATTTGATTTCTATTCAATACTGCTAATGGCAATTGAACATTAGGAATTAAATGCAATTTGCAAAGCTGAAGGAAACTATCTCGCCAGAGAAACTGGAAGTTCACTCCAGGCCACTTCCAGTTCTGAAAACTGCACCTTTGATAATAATCTCGTGTGCTAAAAGATGTTGGGTCACACCTAAGGGCAAAAAAAATCATGACAGAGAGGTGTGTGGCAAGTAGAACTAGAGAAGGCAGGTATTTAAGGAGAGGGAGGGATTCTGAGAAGAAATGTGTGGATAATAATCCTCTACTTGAGGAAATGAAGATTTTAATAAAATTGCTCTACCTGACTTGTAGCAGAATGTGCTGCTTGATAACGTGGAAAAAGCGTTAGGCATGTGGATTTCATGTGCCTCTACTGAATGTTTTTCAGAATTTACACAGAAGAATGACTAAATGTAGCTGAATTTCTAGGGTTCTCTTCACTTAAGATGGTGTATGTTTCAGACAGCCCTGAGTTCCTATCAGTGAGCAGTGGATCCTGTGTGTGCCTTCCAGAAAAGCTACACTTCCATAAATGTAATCTTTGTGCTTTCTTTGACAGTTTGTCAGAGATATAATTTGAAAATAAATGTCTTAAAAGATTTATTTATGTTATGTATATATAAGTTTGCTAGAAGCTTTCAGCTACAGTATTTAAGTGGTTAAACTGTGATTTATAATTATATTTAAAATTTATTTTTATGATTTTATTTTCACTTCATTAACTGACAGTACACAGAAAACTTATGTTCACTTCAGAGTAGGACTGGAATTATAAAATATGCTTTCCTGTATACTTGTAGAAGTTACTGCCAGGCTGTTTAACTTCAGCCACCTGTTTGCCATGCTGTATTTGTATGAACCCCATGGCTAGCAAACAAGGCCACTCATGGCAGCTTGTTCTCTCGGCGTAGTCTGTGTGCAATCTTACACTTGACATGCACAACACTTTCTAACTGTTCTTTCTGCAGGCTCACTAGAGGCCAGAAATGCCTCATGGAAGCTCAGAGCCAGGAAAAGAATGGTGATCAGAAATGGGAGTAGGAGCTGAGTTAAAACATGAGGTGTGTTGCATGGTCTAGAAATTATAATGTAAGAATGGCATTTGGTATCTTTAAATGAGTTCCATACATAGAATTATGGAATTGCTCTAGGTGTGTTTTAACAAGAAAGAAGTCATAAGATCATCATAGAATGGTTTGGATTGGAAGGTACCTTAACGATCATCTAGTTGCAAGCCCCCTGCCATAGGCAGGGGCATCTTCTTGCACCAGACCAGGTTGTTCAAAGCCGTCGAGAAATCTGGAGAGGGACTTTTGACAAGGGTGTGTAGTGACAAGATAAGAGGGAATGGCTTTAAACTGAAAGAGGACAGATTTAGATTAGGAATTAGAAAAAAAATCTTTACTCTGAGAGTGGTGAAACATCGGAATAAGTTGCATAGACCAGCTGTGGCTGCCTCATCCCTGGTAGTGTTCAAGGCCAGGCTGGACGGGGCTTGGAACAGCCTGGTCTAGTGGAAGGTATCTCTGCCACTTCCAGAGGGGTTGCAACAAGATGATCTTTTAAGATCCCTTCCAACCCAAACCATTCTATAATGCTCTGATGATTCTGTGCATTGAAAATTCAAAATGTATAAAAGGAAATACTTTCTGCTGCATGCTTTATTTATGGTTTGGAGCTCATTTCTTTGGGAAGCTACTGAACACTCTATAAGAGTGTTGACCATCTAGTCCATGAGGGAAGAGGGCTACTTAAAAAAAGAAATAAAAAAAAAAATATTTGGATGTATTTGTGAAAAGCTGGGTACAGTGCTACTCTCTTCTGTCCATATAGCTGAGCTATATAGAAACATAGAGTGGTTTGGGCTGGAACTGACCTTAACGAGCATCTAGTTCCACCGCCCTGCCGTGGGCAGGGAAATATATACCATATGCGCTATTACCGTAGCTGCCTTGTGTTGTTTGTGACAGAAGGAGATGACAGTCGGGAAGCAACGCGGGAGGGGAGGTGCTACCAGCGTGTGACATACCTTGGAGAAGCCGCCTGTTCTCGCAGTCCTGCCCGCCTCCCCGCGTACCGCACCCGGGCTCCGGGACCGCTTCCCGCGCTTTCGGTTTCGTTTCAGCCGGGCGGAAGCTGCTGCGGGAAACGAAACCGGGGCTGTGCGTGCCAGCCGCCCGTCCTGCCGCGTCGCACCGCGCCGCGTCGCATCGCATCGCCCCGCGCCCGCTCCGGGGAGGCTGCTGTGGCTCGGGAGTAGCGGATCGGGGGAAAGAGAATCCGGCCGCTCCGGAGAGGCAGGCTCCTAGCGCTCTGCGCCGCCCCCGGGAGTGCGGGTTCATCTGCAGTGCGTGTCGCTGGGCCTGGCAGTCATCGCGGCTTCAAAGGGTATGTTCAAGCGCCTTTTGTTTCTCCCTCTGAAGGAATCGGTTCTAATTCTGTCTGGAGGAACTTTACTGACTGGGATTTTTTCACAGTATTTGGTGAAGAATTCAGCATTTTCCTGCTGAGAAATATACTAAGAAATCTCTAAAATTCTTTTCTCTGCTTTCTAAAACTGTTTTTCCAAGCAATCTGTCTTCAAAATCAGTTGCTGATCAATCACTTGCATTGGAAATTGGAATTAATTTTCCATTACTTTCATGTTACTGGTACCAGTTTTCTGTTCAATATCACAGCAGTGGTCTCTCAGGGTTAGGAGTGGTCTCCCTGCTATGCCAGGAGGCACAGATATACTTTTGAATGTTGCTTTGCAGAACCTGTCGTCGATCCTGTCAAAATGGAACGTGAGTGTATGGAGAAGATCAACCATTACTGTCAAAAGAAGAAATTTACCCTGGTGTATGCTGATGTCAGCATGACCGGCCCATCTCATGATCCTGTGTAAGTTCACTAGGTACCTCAGTAACCATCAGGATTCTTCCTGCAATAAACGAAGTAGATAAAACTTGAAGTCATAGAAGTTAATTTATTGGAAGTGCATGTGTGGCAGGAGAGCTGGTCGGAACCGTAAACTGAGTGGTAGGTGGGTGGAGAGAGGGTGTTGTGATAGAGTTTGAGGAGAAAACTGATTTGCCGGTTTTTTGGAAAGCAACAACAATGAACCTGTGTCTATAATGTAAGTAACTATACTATAGGTATGTTATGCATCTGCCATGAAATCTCTCAGAAGGTGGGATAGCTGGCAGCAAGTGTTTCAGTTTATGATCTATGCAAACTTAAATGCTTTGTTTATTTAGTTTTACAAAGCTTAGAAATTATTTGTGAGTTATGTTGCTAGTTTCTAACTATATAGTCAGGCCTATATCAGTTGATTTGGTACCAGCATGTTTTATGAGTAGTCAGTTTTTGAACATCTGTTAGAAGAAAAGGATCTTTTGCTTAAGCTGCTTTGCTTTTACTTGAAGAGACAATTACAGGTGACAGAATGAGTTCTATTTTTTCAACACAGATATAATGTTTTGCTGTTTTTTCTCTTGCCAGAGATCATGGATACTCAAGATCTAGCGTGTTTCCTTGTGTGATTTCTTTATTTTTGTTTTTGCTAGTTTGCATGTAGACATGCCTTATGCTAGTAAATATGTTTCTTCCAATGTTTCCTTCTTGCCAGCCAGCACTGTTTGTACTGACTTATCCTTAGACCTGACCATAGTCCCAAAATAAATTATTATCTGGGTGGCAAATATTAGTCAGTTATCTTAATTTTTCTTTTTTTGAATTGCACGAGCTGCATGGGGAAAATCCTCATCATATTAATGGCCACAGCTGTGGTTACACAGCTACATCTGTGTGCTTCAAAAGTGATGGCATGGGATTAAGAGAATTCACACACATTTCAAATTTACTGTTTTTTCCCATTTACTGCACTTTTTCATTTTTTTCAGTGTACTCTGCTATATTCACAAGTACAGTTCCATCCACTCTCTTGTACCTGTAAATGATGTGAAGTGGGATAGTGGTATCCAGGAACATGCTGGATAGCTTGGGCTGTTCCAAGGAGTACAACGTGCAGTGTCAGACTACAGCAATGAGTGCTGTAAACCTCCTCCAGTACCCTTGTGGTGCTCTTTCCTAGTGCTTAGTTGGCTAACAGAATGCACTGGCCACTGCTGGCCACATACATGAATACTTAAATCACAGAATCATAGAATAGTTAGGGCTAGAAAGGACCTTAAGATCATCTAGTTCCAACCCCCCTGCCATGGGCAGGGACATCTCACACTAAACCATGCCACCCAA
>WYDI02027303.1:0-40843 GCA_009867235.2 Psittacus erithacus | reverse complement strand
TGATTGGTCACCTGGATTGTGCATCTGCTAGGAAATCCAGCTTCCCTTGTTAACTCTTTCCATGCTGTTTCCCACAGGTAGGGTACAGTATGATAGCAATTTAGTGTGGGAGAATCTTTTTATTTGAGCAATACCAGAGGATGAGCAAGAAGGGGGAAGCATGTGAAAATTGAGTGATGACCTTGAACTGATTAGCTGTCTACTAAGTGTCTAGCAATATTATTGTTTTGAAGCTATCTATGTTTTCAGTGTATGTCTTACTTTTCTTCTAAGTATTCTCTGCAGTACCACACAAAATGGCTGGTAAATGTCTTTCACATAAAAGAGTGAGGCATGACAGTGTAGTGAACCTTTCGAGTAAGATTGTACATGGAATCTGCCACTGGTTTAATGAAGTCCAGTGGAGCTGCTGGATATGTATCCTATTGAAAAACTGGACTGGTATGTAATTCGCAATAATCAAGATACTCCTCAGCTACTTCACACCACTGTGCAATTCTCTGGTTATTCTATTCTTTGCACTCTTGCTTTGTGAATATCACAATTTTACAGTGCTTGCTTAACATGTAGCATGCCAACTGTTACTATTGGATAGGGGTCATCTGATTTCTTGAAATCCATGAAAAATTATTCTCAATAGCCTAAGTATGAATGTACAGGATTGTCTAACCTGACTGCCTTCTAGTCAGAGAACATTCAGGCAGGTTGCCTGTAACAAATGTACCTAGCTTAGCTCCTTGCTGTCTTCCACTGAAGTGTGCATTGACCAGAATTTATATGAATGAGAAGGAAAAATAAACAATTCACTCAACTTATTTACTGTTACTCCATTATCCTGATATTTACAATACTGGAGAGAAGACATCTGGTGCTGGAAGTGCAGATGCGCTTGTGTGCATCATGTGTATACAGATATGCAGACATTGGGGCTTTTTTACCTCTACAGTTAATACAATAGGAGAAAAAAAGATGACCAGTCACCCACTTCAATTTAATTTAATTTAACTTAATTTCATTTCATTTCATTTCATTAAAAAATAATTCACTAGCTATTAAAAAAAGTGTTGTGAGACTGTTCCAAGAAGAAGAAGCCATATTTGTCCTGTCTGCATCCATACTGTCTGTCTGGAGGTGATCCTGGCATAGACTGCTGTGTCAACTGTGCACAAATCATATGTTTGGGGGACACTGATCAGCTTGCTCCGGATTGTTCTTTATCAGAAGAGACCTGAGAAAAGAGCTAGAGGGTTTGTAAAGTGGTCAGCAGACTGTGATCCTGCCTGAACCAGCACATAAAGTGAGCCTAGTCAATAAAGTAGGCACATCCAAACACAAATAAAACTAAATGATTTGGAGCAAATGATGCACTCAGCTCAAGTAGCACCATGGGATGATTCTTGTTAAAACTTGTTTGGAATACCCCACTGAAACTGGGACATCTATATCTCTGTCTATATATTTCTGCTCAGTAGCAGAAACCAAGATCTGAATCTAGGTATGGAATCAATTCGTACGCAGTCTTCATTATTGGGAAAGGTCTGAGATAGTAAATATCAAAGTCAGTCCAAGTATTTTGAATTGTGAATTGACTTGTAATTACCACTTTGAGAAGAGGGATATTAGTACCTCAGTTATGCTGAATGTAAGGCATTTTGCTCCAAGAATATGAACTCTTATTAACATTTTGGAAACATGCATATGTTTTTGGATATGTATAACATCTAAGCAGAGTCCCTATTTATCCTGAGAATAGCTGTAGCCTGATAAATGTCCAATATTATCATGAAGATATATGTTTAACAGTGAGAGTATTTGTGTGTTTACTTGAAAAAAAACAGATGAAAAATTATCCTGTTGCAATAGAAGTCCTGTGTTTGTAAAAAGGCAGCTGATGAATAGCAAACAGACTCTTGTGTAATATCCAAGTCTTTGTTGGTAGTGAACAGATGCTACACCAGCAGTCCTGGGACTTCCATGGAACTGCTATGAATATGTTCACAGCATGAGAATATGGGCAACATGCTGTTAAAATTCAGCTTCTCAAATCCCAGGACTGCTATGTTGCTGTTGTAGCGCCAGCCTTAATTCAAAGGCACGCTTAAAAAGGGCCTGTTATGATGTAGTGTTCCAAAATTGTGTCGATAATATTACAGTTTAGTCCATTTAGGCTGAAGGGCTGGGAAGGAAAATAATTTATCTTGCTATATCCTGATGTAGAAGAATCTGTCTTTGGGTTTGAAATTCTTGCTTCAAGTACTAATAAAGAGCCTTTCCACAAATCATGAATGTAAAGGAAAGATTTAGTCAGATTTATCTTGTGCTACAAATATATACATGAAGAAACCCCATCTGTACAATGTCACAAGGAATCTTCTATTTTTATTAACCATTTCTTAGAAGAGATGAATACTCCTGGGCAAAGAATCTTATGCTGAAACTATGCAAAGTACAGCATAAAAGGAAAAGTTTTGGTTACTCTTGTGTTTTGAAGTCTTTTCAGGAACTTGTTTTTACTGCTTCAGTCATGCTCAGTCATGCTTGAATAAATTATGTGCTTGGAATGGTAAAGACTACGGAGGGAAATTCTAATATAAAGGGAGAGATTGAGAACTGTGATTAATTAGCAGAGTGTTAAACAAACTGTTCTTTTCTTCTGATGATAATATTTAAGGTGTGGACATGTACAGTGCCCGTGATAACAAATATCTGCAAAACCAGAATGAGGTAGGAAAGAATTAGAGGTTGTTAGAGCACGGGGCATGTTTAAGTTGGGTTATGTATTTCATGGTTTCTATTCCTTAGTCCTCAAGGAGGATGGAAAAATACAAGGAAATGCTATGGAAATTCATATTTTCATTTTTTGCACTGGTAACTTTTCACATTGCATTTCTGGCTTCCTGGTAGAAAAAGTCTGACTGTACTATGCTTTGTGCTGCCATGTTGAAGCTCTTTTGTGCTACTTTGTGATTCTGTCTATTGCAAAAGAGTAGGCAATTGCAGTGTACTGCAATTATTTTTGAAGTGATGGCGGCATAAACATACTTCTAATCAGAGCCAGACTTTTTGGAAGAGGGGCATATTCACATATACTTTTTCCTGCCCTGAAATGTAGTAGCAGCTCCTCTCTGTGCTGCTTGGTCATAGCACTCTCTAGGTGTAGTTGAAAGTAACAACTGTAACTGGCTAACATACTCCCAAAACCCTGTGAACAGGAGCATGATCAGGCACTGAGCATCTTCTGCAAAGGCTTATTTAGAAGTATACACATCAAAATAAGCATTTTTAACAAAGCCAGGACTTTATTTTGGAATAGAGAAGTATTTTTTCCCAGGAAGGCAGTTTCTTTCTGTCCTCTTTTTTTCCTTCCTGGGCTATCTGATGCTTAAATTATCTATTAAATATACTATTCTGACAAGACATTTAAGACAGTCTCTGCAAGGAAGTGGTGCAGCTCAACAGGATGAGATAGGCTAGAGAAATGCTTATTTCTGAGGACTCTACTACAAGCATTTAAATAGGTAGTTATTTGGTAAAGCCCTGGCAGTCCTGTGGATTTGATAATCATTAGTAGTTTGGATGGGACGGTCCTGGAATGCATCTTCCAATTTAGCTTAATCCAAAACATACAGTTCAAGCACTTTCAGACCGCTCTGCAACATGAACCAAAGTACACTAAAAAGGAATAATGAAGTTTGTTTAAAAAATGTACGCTTCGTCTGAACTAAAATGCTAATGTAAACATGTCCTACTATATCTTATTACACTGATTAATGTGACAGTACCACCCTATCCTGATCAGATTCATCGTGTCATTGGAACTAGCTGTACAAGTATTTAGGAAATGTAGCCTGGTATTATTCACACCATATATGGTCACTTTATAATAATACATATATTTTCTTTTGTTTACAGCCTTCTCAAAGTATATTACAAGGCTAATTATTATTCCTGTTACAGAATTATGTGACCTTGCTAGATAGCCAGTATATACTTTGTGCATGCGTTTAACGTTCAAACCCTTTGTGACAGAGAACTGAAGAAAAAATTAACTCTCAAATGAAATTGCTTTATATGCTTTCTTTTTTATGTACAAAGTGGTTAAGGGAAAACTTGAAATACTGCTACCAGTGGCAGAATCTCTTAGTGATGGATCTCTCCCTCTCTTTTTTATTTTTACCCCTTCTTCCTGCAACTAGCTGAAGAACATCAAAAAACTTTTAATTCATGGCTAGAATAACTGAAGTTTTTCTGCATACTTGATATGGCTTCACTATCTTGGATCATGGACTGAATTCAAGTGTACAGGACATAGATAATTTTAACCTTTTTGTAGTGCTTGCATTCTCTTACTTAGCAGGGCCATATTTCGGTGGGGTTGTATATATTTGTATCCACATGCATAGGTGGAATTGTAGAATACCAGGTTGGTATACATGGTACTGTATGTATATTTGTTATGGGAAAACTGTGTGGGTTATTTCATATAGTCTCTGAGGGAGAACGGAAACTGAAATTGGATTGCAACAGCAGTTTTGAAGAGAAATGGATCCCACTGCCTGAGGCCAACTTCGAGGAAATGAAGCTCTGCTTAGCAAAGCAAGTTGTAGTCTGTACTGAAACTCATTATGCATTTCACAGGGCTGTGAATTCCCATAACCTTAACTGAACTTTTAAGATTTTCTTGGTGTTGTTTTTCTAAAGCTTTGACTTTTAGGATCATGCCTGCTTTTGCCCAAAAGTTCCTTTTATACTCCTCATGGTTGTACAAAAAAAGCTTTACATGTGATTTGACTACAAAGTAACTATCAAAAGCCAAATAAGAAATACAAAAGAACTTAACATGTATTTGTTATTCAAAATAAGTTTTTGGGGAGCTGGCTTATGGATTTTCTTTTCTTTAAATTCTCAGGATTGAAAAAATATCAAAGCTTGTAATGTTCTAGTGTCTACCTCCCCTGCCACTTGGTAATAAATGAAAGCACTGGATTTTTATGGTTTTTGCTGTGTTTCTTGTGTGTTTTGTGGTGGAGAAAGACTGTGAATTCTTTATGCCATAGTAAGTTAGAAAAGGTTTTCAGTACTACTGAAGGTTTCTGTAATCTTCCATTCCCAAATTTATACCAAAGGATTCTTCTTTTCTTTTTTTTTTTTTTTTTAAGAAAAAAGGAAATTCCAATTTTTAGTTCATGAAAGCTAGCAAATATCTCTGTGAAAATTCAAATTCTGTTAAGTATTAGTACAATTAATTGAAAGACTTTGTTCTACTATGCTGATTTAATTCCTTCCTTACTGACAGTTCACAGAGGCTTGCTATGGGATTTTTCTGCTCTTTCTTTTTTTCTGAAACCTTGAAGGGATTCAGCAATTACATTCCATGTGTCAGTGAAACTACTGTGTGCTGTTAAGGAGACATTGCATGCTATCCCCACCACCAATATTCTGATTCTTCTCTGGATGGGTTGTTGCCTTCTCTTTTTAGCACTGATTATGTTATCAGTTGTCCTACTATTGAAAGGAAATGAATTCAGGAAGACAAAGTAAGGAAATGGCAAATCTTTCAAATGACCAGACATATGTGAAATCGCTAGGTGCTCTAAAAGCAGCAGCAGGTAAAAAAAAAGGTGTTTCTTCATGTTCACTTGTTTTGCTAAGGGAGACATTGTACCCACTTTTCAAATAGTGTAACCCTGAATTCTGTTATATCATATCAAGGCTGACACATAATCTGTTGTGTTTGATAGGTAGAATACTTGTAGAAGAACAAGTTTCCATTTTTTAATCTGCTCCTGAAACAGTACAAAACTATGCCATGATTCAATGCTATATACTTGTTTCTTTACATCTACAAGACTGGTTCTGTTTGTCAGAGACCAGAAGACATACCTACTAAAGCTATAGCCTCTTTAGACATCTTTAAAAGATCCAGATGTCCTGGAGATTGCATCAAAAGAACTTTCAATGATCAAAAAAACTGGCCTTTTAGAGATTTTCTTGGGTCCTTATTTTTGTGTCTTAAGAGTTGAAGCAGTTTTGCAGGATAAATGCTGGCACAACTAAAAGGGAATGAGTGGCAAAAACTGAAGTCTTACTCTAGTTCTGAACTTATTATAATAGAATTATTTGGGTTGGAAGTGACCTTAAACTTGATCCAGTTCCAACCCCTTTGCTACAGGCAGGGACGCCTCACACTAGACCAGGTTGCTCAAAGTCCCATCCAACCTGGCCTTAAACACTTCCAAGAGTGGGGCAGCCATAATTTTCCTGGGCAATCTGTGCCAGTGTCTCACCACCCTCATTGTGAAAAATTTTCTCCTAATATCTAATCCAAGTCTACACTCTTTCTGTTTAAAGCCGTTCCTCCTTGTACTATCACTACAGGCCCTTGTGAAAAGCCCCTCTCCAGTTTTCTTGTAGGCCCCCTTTACATACTGGAAGCTGCTCTAAGGTCTCCCTGGAACTTTTTCTTCTCCAGGCTGAGCAAGGTCAACTCTCTCAGCCTGTCTCCACAGGAGAGGTGTTCCAGCCCTCTGATCATCTTTGTGACCCTCCTCTGGACTTGCTCATGCAGGCCCATATCCCTCTTGTGTTGGGGGCCCCAGACATTACTAGACATTTTTACTTAGACATTACTAGGCATTTTTACTTAGACATTACAAGAATGAACAATGTGGGAGGCAATGCATGTGAAAATGCCATCCCAAAATTGTGTTTGGAGGTGGTGGTGGTGGAAATTAAACACAAGGGATTATTTTTATTAAAATCTAATATTTTGAAATGACTAAAAGGGAAAGCAAGACCAGGAAAGAGTCCAAACCATAAAATGACCAAAGCAACTGTAAAGCAGCTACTATCCCTAGCTCTGAGGATTTCAGTCCAAACTTTAAGAGATCATTACACATAAAATTAAGATACACTTAAAATAAGATACTATCTTATTTGGATGATGGAAGTAGGACTTTTACACAAACTGTATAGAATGCTTCGAAATACCTTGGCAAGATTTGTAGGGAAAGAAAATATATTTGACTAAACTGAAAGATTTGAAGGAGAAACAGAAAAGATTCTGGAGACAGAAGCATGGCAGACCTGCTACAGCAATACATAGCTGTTTCAATGTTGCAACTAGTATATCTCTGCTAACTATAATTTTTCCTCATTAAGTGAGGAAAGGTGTGAAAAGGTAAATTGGAGCTTCTTTAGATGAATATGGTCCAAATTAAATATTTCGAGGTTTAGATTTTAGAAGTCTGATACCTTGTTCTGATTTATCTACAGAGTTCTGATATTTCTAAGACAGTTAAAAACCTGAGCCTTACAGAAGATATTTCATTTATTGACTGTTTTCTCTGTTATTTTTATCTCTGCTATTTGTCTGCAATAGCTTTTACTGTTAGTTTCTGGCTAAATATTATTATCTTGTCTGAAAGAAGATTGTGCTGTCATCATCCTCTTGTTTTCCTACTAGAGTTGTAGAAAGCCTGTATGCTATGACATCTATTTTTCAACATCTACAAGCAAGTAGAGTCTCATAAACCAACAAATGTGTTGTCTTTAAACTTCAGAACCAACAGAACCATTAGTTCATTGTTTCTACTAAGCCTTCAGATGAAGGAAACCACAGCACTCACAGCCATCCTGTGTTAAGTATGCACTTTTTGTTCCCCGACTACTCCTTACTAGGAAGAAAGATGCTTTTGTGTCAGCATTTTTTCACTTGAGTTAGAAGCAGTTACTGCTAGTATCATGCTGTGTAGGCAAAATTAGAATCTCTGGATGAGCTGTCTTCTCACAGAAATGGGAAAAGTTCTATTTCTGCTTCAGGTTTTGAAATAAATTTGGTTTTAGATAGAAATAAATTGCAGTAAAAATAGTTTAAAATTATCAAGTGGAAACTAGTAGGTTTTTTAAACTTATGTATGCTTGTTGGTAGGTGAATACATTTTGCTTAGTTCTTGATTAATTCATTAGTCTGGGTATTAAAATGCAACAAAGGGAAAAATCTCTGGAGATTGGATGCTTCTCTCCCAGGATTTTGAACCATTAATATGTCTCAGATGTAATTTGTGAGCCACTTGAGTAGCAGTCCATGGCATTCTTCTGTGTTGGAAGTGAGCTGGTCAAGGTAGAAAGTGACCAGTTCCCCATAATGCTCCTCACAAATGCATATGACAGAAGAGATGTTAATCATTTAAAGCCAGGAGAACAAGACAGCTTTACTATGAATGCTTTTATAAGTTTTGGAGTTATTAGATATGAAAGCTTGAACTTCAGGGAGCTTTTAGAATGTCTCAGTAAATATTGCAAGCTTCATTTGAAGTCTTGCAGAAGTTACAAGGAAGGCAAGCATGCCTTTATATTTCTCATGTCTGAGAACAATAATAAAAAAGAATGTTATGACTACAGAAATTTGCAGCATAAGTAAATCTTTAACCCATTCCATCTTTTCTGAGCTGAAATATTTGGGTTATGGTTGAAACTAGATGAGTGCAGATTTGCTATGAGGTGTGTTCCTGTGACTATAAGCACTGAGAGGAGAAGCACAGGCTCTCACATCAGTAACAAGTAACACATTCAGTGTAAGGTATATTTTCATAAATTCCCATATTCAGTAACAAACGACATCCCTCAAGGATCTGTACTGGGACCTGTACTGTTCAATAGCTTTATTAGTGACACAGTGGGATTGCGTGCACCCTCAGCAAGCTTGAAGATGACACAAGCTGAGTGGTGAAGTTGATACATTTGAGGGAAGGGATGCCATCCAGAAAGACCCAGACAGGCTTGAGAAGGGCCTGGGTGAACCTCATGAAGTTCAACAAAACCAAGTGCAAGGTTCTGCTTTTAGGTGAGGGCAATCACCAGTATCAGTACAGACTGGGTGATGAATGGATTAAAAGCAGCACTGCTTACAAGGGTTTGAGAATACTACTGGAAGAAAAGCTGAATATAAGCCAGCGATGTGTACTTGCAGACCAGAAAGCCAGTCATATGCTGTACTGCATCAAAAAGAATGTGGCCAGCAGGTCAAAAGAGGTGATTCTTCCACTCTGCTCCACAGTTATGAGACCCCACCTGGAGTGCTGTGTCCAGCTCTGGTCTGCTCAGCACCAGAATGACATGGACCTGTTAGAGTGGGTCCAGAGTAGGGCCACAGAAATTATCAGAGTGCTAGAACTCCTCTGCTATGAGGAAAGACCGAGGAGTTGTGATCATTCAGCCTGGAAAAGAGATAGCTCCAGGGACACCTTATAGCAGCACTCCTGTATCTAAAGGCGGCTTATAAGAGAGCTTACCAGGACTGGTAGTGACAGGACAAGGAACATCAAAGGGTTTTAAACCAAAAGAGGATAGATTTAGATGAGGAGTAAGTAAAGGATTCTTTGCTGTGAGCATGGTGAGACACTGGATCAGGCTGCCCAGAGAAGTTGTGAATGCCCCATCCCGGGAAGTGTTCAAGTTCGATTTAGATGGGACTTTGAGCAACCTGGTCTAGTGGAAGATGTCCCTGCCCATAACAGGGAGAGGTGGATTGGATAATATTTGAAGGTCCCTTCTAACCCAGACCATTCTGAAATTCTAAGAGTCTATCGCATGAGTCAATGGGAGCTGTGAAGTTATGCAAGCTGTCCCAACAACACTGGGGACAAGCATATTCCCTGGGCTGGTGAATAAGTTCTGGATTTTTTATTTTTTTTTTTTTAATTTCTGATTAATCAGAAGTCTTCTCACTGTCAGGTTTAGGATTCATGGGGATTACTTTGCTTTTTGGGTAGTTTCTGTCAGTTGCTTTCTCATAGCTCAAATCAACCCCAGGGTTGGCTTGAAGCTTTATTTGGTCAAAACTTTAGAAAACCTTGATCTGATCTTTGTGCAAACAGCAGAATTGTTTTCATTAGGCCTAGATGCTGAGGTTTTGGATTATTAAATACAAAATGTTGAGTTTTAATGATTTTTTTGTTGTCAGTAGTTTTTTAAACCTGAAGTAGAAGCTGGAAGCTATTAACAAGATGCATTTATGCTGAAACATTTAAGCCTTTTCATGAAATATTAATTTTTCAAGAAACTAATTTTTTTTGTCTCTGTAGTTGTGCTCTCTCATAGGTTCTAGATAGTTTGCAGTTTCTGCCGGAAAAGCTTACGGGGCTCACAGGTAGCTTCCTAAGACGTATGAGTGTATATCCCAAAGAAGCTTAGAACAACATTCAACAAATTAACAGCAGTCATGTTAATTTCTGCCAATATAACTTACAGTTTTGCAAGTTTGCAACTTGCAGACTTTGGTTCTTTCTTCTAGTCTGACAAGGTCTTAGATTCATGCAAGGGCACCTCTTAAACACCTCACAAATTTATTTGATAGAGGTGTCAGCTTGGGCTCCTATGAAGAGTTCATCCCATCCTTCCTCTCATTTTTAGTATTCAGATTAGAACTCAGACATTTGATACTAGAAATTGAAAATCTTATTTGTACTTCCATATTCCATTTAAGGCATTCCTTGTTAAAATTCATGAATCTATTACTCTATGACTTTTGACTCATTCATGATTCTAAATATTCTCTTTCACTCTCTGTATAGGTCTTGCATAATGTGCTAGAGGCCAGAAACACCAAGATCTCAACTAATAAATTAGATATGCTGACTGTTTAAATGTTCGGTAGATATTGGCCACAAACTACACTGCTTCATGCCCACCAGTTCTCCTGGGGTTGGAAGAATCTCCAGAAATCTGTGTAACATTAATTTTCGAGCATCCTCACCAATGTTTGAAAAACTTTCTGCTGCTATCCTGAGGATAAAAAATAGATTAACTCTACTAATGTACACGAAATGAAGCTGGAGTCAGCAGCTGGCCAGAGGCCCAGGAGCACCCGAGTCCTTAAAGTTGGTAGTGATTAGTTGTTTTCTCTTAAAGAAAAGAGGTGGCATCAGGAATTGTATATAATTTTTCATCAACAACTAATGACTTACAAGATTATTTCTAAGTCTCCTGTAATCACTCTTATTTTTTTCCTAATTTCCACTGAATGATGAGGGACGGAAGGAGTTTACTTCTTTGTGGCACTACTGTTTCTGTATTTCTTATTTTTTAAATCTTTCTGGCTTTAGAAGTGCAATATATTTGCTTTTCTGGCTAATACTTGAAGAATCTTTCCACATTTCATCAGCTGTAGGGAGCTGCTTTCACTATGTTCACTTAGCAAACTGGTTTGATTTCATCTGGTATTCCCACTGTGGGACAGATGGCAAAAATGGTTGATATCTGTGCTACTCAGGCACAGTGTCTTCAGATCCCTGCGTCAGAACCACATAATGTAGAGGGAAGCAATTTTTGGCTGCTCACTCAAGACAGCTCCCTTGAGTGATGAGGCATGTAAGCCTTCAGGCTCAAATCACAGAACTGTTTTGTTTTCCTTGTCCCTGCTCCTTTCCTCCTCTCTCCCTCCCTTCCCCTTTTTTGACAAACTAGGATGTTAGCTTTTTAATTCTGTTCTAAAACACTGTTGAATGCAAAATAATATCGACATAGTGATTTCATTCTGTTTCAACAATTAAAACAAAGCGAAACATGCTACTATATAATATGAATCTCAATGTATGGCAAGTGCTGACAGAAAGCTGGTGTTAAACCAAATATATAGGCTCCTTTTTGGTGTTCATGAAACTTTTGTATCTGTATGTGTCACACCAAGCTGTAAGTATGTTTCTAAGGTAAAAAGAAATCCTTAATGTGAGATTTCTTTACTTCATGTTATTGTTATTATGCTTAGTCTTTTTATATTAGACATCACGGCCAATGCGGGCCATAGCAAAATGCTATTTAAGTGGAAGATTTCTACTGTACAGTCCAAAACTTTAATGGTCATGTATGCTCTTTTAACCCATTTGCATTAAATTTTATTCTTTATATTATTCCCTAAAATTTAGTTTGAAAATCTAGTACAAGGTAATAGCTTTATTAAAATATTGTAAAATACTGATTTTCTTTTCATGTGCCTTGAAGGACTGTAGGTTCTAAAATTTGATTTAGGTATGACTGTGCCAGTTTTGTCTTTAATATTTGTGCATGGTGCCTGATAAGGACAGCAAAGGACTTCTTATGTTCTCAGGTGGGAAGAAGATACTACATCCCTAGGACTTGAGTATGCATCCCTTCTGAGGTGGAGAAAGATGTTAAAGTCTCATGCTTCTTCCAGCTGAGTCATTTTGTCATTGATGTGCTATTCACAGAGTTGCATCCAGATAAACTACAAGCAAAGTCATATAGCATGTGGTAAGGCCTGAAGGTTGCAACTCCATTCCAAAATGCCTGTGCCCTAGGTCTTTTAAATGCATGTATTTCCCACTGTAACTGGTTCACTGTCCTTCAAGTCACCCTGCTTAAGGAGCTTACTGCTTTCAGCTTTAGATGATTAAAATAGCCAGCTGAAACTCTTGTAAAACTACATAACTTACCATGGTTTGGTAAGTTTCACTGTAGGAAATATAGGAAAGAGAATTAAATTCCTAGTTCCACAGCAAGACTTCTATATTTTTTATGGGTTCTGGGACCTGTTGTAGCCCTTGAGGAAACTGAAAAAAGCTGAGGAAACAATGATGAAACTAGGGGAATCCTTCCTTAATGACTGATTTTAGAAAGAGTTTGCACTGATTTTAATTAGAAGTGAATCTATAGAAATCAATAGATGCTTTCAGTTCCCTTTCTGACTCCTGTTCATTCTCTATGATCTTCACTGTATATACACCATGTATGCTTTCTGATCAGCTACTTTTCTGAAAGCTCACATGGAAAGAGAAATTTGGCCTTTGTTTTTGTGTCTTCCTCATAGATCATCATGGGGTCTTTTGATATAAGAGTGAGGAAGAATTCTGTGTGCTGAAGGAAGGTACAAACGAAGGGAAGAGGAACCAAGGTTTGTAAAATAGAAAGATTTGTAGTGGGTAAATGAGGTTTCAAAATAACCTACACAAACAGTTGAATATTTTTTAAGTACAAATTTACACCTGTGGAACTACTGTCAATCAAAATACTGTCCAAAACTTGGTCATTTTCTGAAATTTTCATCAGTACCTTGAGAATTTGGAAGAAATCGCAGGTGTCCATTATAATGATTCTGGAGAAACATGGTATTGTATTTAGTATGTTACATGCACAGTAACTGGAAGGAAAGCATATACTGCAGTATCATAAGTTACAAATAAACTAAATTCCTTTGATATCAAAACCAAATATATTTTGTTCCAAAGATACATTGTATATTAAGGAATGTATCTATAATTATATATTAAGGAATGTATAATAACAGAAATTAAATTAGTGTAACTTAAAGAGCTATGTAATAGCTTTCTCCTGATGACAGCATTAAGTGAATATAAAGTCACAAAATGCAATTATCGTTTACTTCAAGTTATCATGAAATTGAAAGAATTGCATACTGCTGATACTATTTTGACTTTTTCAATGTGCTGAAAAAAGCATACTGGATTGCCTGGATATTTCAGGGTTTTGCCTTTTTACAGCCTTCCTACCTTAAGAAATGAGGTTGGGATGTTGAAGAGATCATAGGAATCAGAATAGGAACACAAAACATAATGTAAAGATCTGGTTTTATGTTTTGCAAAGAGATAAACAGGAAGAAAATTAAGAATGTGTGTGTTACCTGACTGGAAATTAGTACTTTATCTCTTTATGTAACCTATTTATTCTGATTTTTATCTTAATACTATCAACTTAGTCTTTAATGAAGACCTAGACAATTCTGGAAAGACCCTCCACCAGAAAAAAATCCAAGCTTCTCTTGAGATGGACAATTGCCAAAAAAGGGGAAAAAAACCCCATAAAACCTCAATAGATTATGCATGGAAGCATATATTTTTTTCTAAACCTTTCCTTGTCCTAAAAGGCATGTTTGGTAATTTGATGCTAGAAGAAGCTGGAAGGAGTTTACATGAGACAACTCCTACCTCTTTCTTTTCACGCTTTGCTAACGTAGCTATGGTTTTGCAGGGCTCTATCAGTAATTTTTAAGACCTCATCTGAGTTTCTTTCAAGAAGTATGGAAAATGTTAGGATCTTTCTTATTGAGTTAGAATCAATGAGTTTGTATCCTCTGCAGCTTGAAGAGAATATTTATTCCATTGCTTGTGAGGGAAGGATTTCAGTTGGTGTTGTTTGACGTCTATTAGACATGAATTCTTACTATATATTTTTTCCCTTCAAATTTTTTTCTATTTTATTCCCCAGATGTTGAAATTTCTGTTTACTGATGTTCTTGCTTGTTTCTCTTTCTTACACCGCTACATTTATTTTTTTCTTGCCAGATTTTAACTTCCTTTTCATGTCTTTAGCTGGTTTGCAGACTACCGGGAAGTAATACCACAAAGTTATACTATGATGTATGAGGTAAATGGACTGATACATGAAGATGAACCCTTCAAAACTAAATACCTAAACTATGATTACTTATGTGAAACTTGGCAGTGTAGTTAGATCATAATTTTCCTGAAACTTGACAGTGTAGTTAGATCATAATTTTCCTCTTTCAGATTGAAATATATAAGCACAGAAACCCCAGAAACCCCAAAATACATAAAAACATTTTGAAGGTTCTTTTCTGCTAGATGAATTTCTTATAAAATGTAGCAATATCTGACATATCACTCAAATTCTGCCTTTCTCTTTGGCCAGATTAACTATATAATATTCTCTTGTGCCCTTTTAATGTCACTAACACCATATGTAATTGCTGCACACTCCTTCCATAATAGCATTGCTAGGATTTGAGCTTTGCATGGAAAAGGGGGAGATGCTTACAGTTCTGAATATGTTTTTGTTTTGATTTCATTTTGGTTCTGTCTTAATGAAATGTTTTTAGTTTTTAGCAAAAAATAATCATGGATTTTTGTATATTTCTTCTGCTCTTTCCATCACAAAATACATCTTTCTAGACTCATGCCTAACATTTTCAGGCTCAGAGAAATAGTCTCACTGTTTTCACAGAAATGAAAAGTGAAGAAGAGCACCTTATCCTTTCTTCTGTGGCGGGCCATAAGCCTATAAGTATGTTCGCACTGATTGGCACATTCACTTCTGTGTAAAAAACATCTTAAACAATATTTTTACCTTTCTTCATCTTTCTTAAAAAAAAAAAAACCAAAAAAACTCTTTAACACCCTTGCCACCTGATCGGGGGGGAGGGGGGGGGGGGGGGGGGGGGGGGGAGGGAGAGGAGAAAGAGGGACAGAAGACAACTTTGTCTAAAAAATCTTTTCATATTTTTTAATTTTATTAACTAAAATGTGATCCATTTGAAGGAGCAGAAGGTTAAAAGAACCCCACCCCTGCTGTCTAAGGTAAAGATTTCTTTTTCTTTCATACCTCAGATCTAGCTCAAGGGAGATATGTGAATCATGTTATAAACCTCAGACTTCTAATTACCTCTGTGAGTCTTGAAGACCTATTTCAGTAAAAAATGGGAATTGCCTTAAGCTGGCTAGCACCAGAGGGTGGTACCTAGATGTTTCTGACATAGCACTCATGATCACCAAAGTGAAGAAATGGAAAGACAGGTTTTCTCTGAGCTCTCTGGTGGAATCTTCCCACAAAAGGGCTGAACATTAATAATCCTGCAAATGTGCTTTTTGTTTTGTGGTTCTTGGTTCCACACTATAGTCACGATGCCCTGTATTATAGGGTGGGGTAAGTTAAAGTCTGCATGACTTTCTTTTTTAATGTTAACGTCTATGCAAGTTGTAGAAAAGATTTTATTGCTTCCATCTCAGATAATGAGAACAGTAAGCTTGCATCACTGTACAGTTGTAGGAAGATTAGAAACTGATTACTGTTTGGCTTGTTTTTTACTTGACTTAGCTTACCAGGAAGAAGTTCTAACCATGTATCTACTCAGAGCTTTTCTCAGTGGAGTCTGCAGCTGAGCCTTTACTGCTGTTCTTTGGGAGTATGATAGGATGCATTCTTTAGGAATGTCAGAAAAAAAACATGCCTAGGAAACGTGGAAAGACAGGGCAAATTTTTTACATAGTATGTCATTAGAGTAGTTTGGTGTGGACATATCTGGAGATGCGGATCTGAAAAAAAGAATATATTTGAGATTTCTGTAATGGAAGTGGATTTTGATATGCTTCAACAGCCAGACTAAAGCATCACTTATTAGTTTGTGGTATCTCACTAATATAGAAGTTTTACATAAACTCCATTATCCTTATTGCTAAAATACTTGACACTTTTCCAATAATCCATTAAAAATATGACTAATATCTTTAATATATATGTTTCCCAGCAGAGGAAATGAGTCACTATGTGTGCAGTAGAGTTTTGATTTGAGTAGTACAGCTAACTGAATTTTCTCTAAAAGACAAATGAATCTACTGAGAGTGAAAATATTGACAGAATAGATGAAATTTTCAGGAAAGCTCTTATAAAAATGAGAATAATTTTTAAATATCCTTATTCAGCCAAAAAATTCTAGATGAGATATCTTTTACTATTCCGTCTATTGTATAGTTATGATGCAGAATATCATCAAAAATAACAAAACAGTGGGAGTCTTTAGATTTTGATTGCTGGCATTTATTATCTTATTATAAGTTATAAATGATAATAAAATACTATTTTATATGTGTCAATTAAAAAAAAAAAAGCAAAACAGGTCTTTAGAGCCAATGACTAAGTCTTCAAATGTAATTAAAACAAGAAATGAGAAATATGTTTAGTTACTTATAAAAAGCAGTTTGATAAGATACAAACTGTGCTGATTTCTTGGATTTGATAATCTGTAATGGAATTCCTTAGCATTAAAAAAAAAAAAAAAACAACAATCCACAAAAAAAAAAAAAAAAAGCTGGAATTTTAAAAGAAATTTAACTTTTGGAAAACAGTGCTTCAATACTTTTAAAGAGCAGATATTTAAAAGTTTTGTCACTTCTTAACCAGTATCTTTGTTTTCTCTGAAAAATTTTAGTAACATGTATAAAATGGCTACCAGTAAGAAAAAAATTGCTTTCAAAATTTGTAGATGCTTATATATTTCTCCAAAGTAAAAGCAGCTGAATTGTGCAGATCAAATTAAAAAGGATTTCTATTCAATTCCTTTCAGGTTAGTCCAATGGAAAAGAAGTCCCTGTCTTCTCTATTAAAAATTTTCATTAATTCATATTAAAAATAGCACTAGTAGCCATGGTATCTGAAAGCTATAAAGTGCTAAACAAATACCAGCAACAAGCTACTATAAAACTCCAGTAATCTTCAGAAAACTTCTCTGAAATATAGATCTTTATCCACAAAATAAATCCACACCTGGCAGCAGTGATGAAGTGCACTTCTAAATACGTCTATGCTTTAGAAAAATATGCATATTGACTATTTGATAACATTGAGGGGAATTAATGTTCAACATTAATAACTATGTATGTATGTTTTATATGTTGCAATACTTGAGGCCCATGTATTCATTCTCTCATTTCCCACTTTGCTCTTCCATTCCTGAAATATTAACTTCTCGATATGCATCATGGTTAATATAGTTCTGCCAAGAGAAGAACCCTATTGCCCACTGGGAATCTTACATACTAATGTGTGCAATCTGGGCACTGTGTAGGAAATCAATCATAAGATCTTCTTTGGAGACAGAAAATAAAGGACCAGAAGAAAGACTAATCTGGGAAACAGCAAAGAAAATGATAGCTGTCTGACACTGGGAATCTCTTATTGTACCCAAATGAAATGATGGGCCTGTATTCCCACAAGATATAGAAGATAAACTTCTAAACAAAATGAAAAAGGACTAGAGAACTCCAAGTTGGGAAGGCAACAAATGTTTGAGTAAAAATTGTCCTAGGCCTTTGAGTTTTCTTTGAATGGCCTTACCTTTATAGAGAGAAACCTGAGAAATAAGGTGTTCTTAGGCCTGGCTGAGAATCCCATACTTTGCTCTTAGTGGTGGTTAGTCAGAGTTCCTCTGTAAGGCCTGCTGGATAGCCCTTTCAAACTGAACAAACAGTGTGGTACGCCTTGAAAGTATGAGGATTTGGCATAACCTCATTATCAATTCCAGTTTGGAACCTAGGTCTTCAGCATCTTATGGCTACCTCTTTCTTTCTTTTCATCTTACTTCTGGTTCTCTGAGGCCTACTGCAGTGCTGTTAGTTGATGCTTGTTAGTCTTCTATGGCAGACATTACTGTTCAGCCTCCCAACCACAACTAAAGAAGTGAAAGGTCTCTCTTAACTACATTGCTGTATATGCTGCCTCACATATCGTCATGTAGTCAAGGAAGTAGTATTTTGGCACTATGGGATGAAACTGTGTAGTCTATTACCTTCCTCCAACATGCTCTTAACATTTTGAATGTGCTTTTCTTCCCGTTTACTGAATAGTCCTACTTCTTCTTTACAAAGAAAAGAAACTAATAGCTCAACCCACTCCCTTAGGCTGAATACAGGTATACTAAAATACAAGAATAGAATCAGTGGATATTGTTAGTCTACCCACCTTGCACACCACCCTCATCCCCACCACCCCCTATACATGTGCTCTTGGGAAGGAATCTGCATGGATGACAACTCCTAAGAGCTGCAGATATTGCAGGGTGAGTAACCATTCTCAATGTGTTGAAAGATCAGTGAGACAGTATCCAGTATGCAATAATTTAAGCTTAGGTAAATAAAAGTTTCTGCTTTTCTGTTAAGCAAAATGTATTGTAATGATTTTGTTATCTGAAATGCTAAGTACATACTAAAGAGTTCAGTGTTTGAAATCTCTTTTCTGGTTTTATTTTTTGCTGTGTAGGATAGAAATAATAAGCACTGGAAAGCAGGCATGAAGGAAAGGTCAGTAGTTTTGCATCTGCAGTTCTATATTTGCACAGGTTGCTAGGCAATGTGAGAAAATCATAGCTCTTAACTGCAAGATTGTGTTTTCAGATATCAATTATTAAAAAGAAATCAACAATTGTACTCAGTAATATAATTCAGTGCAATTACTTTTCACTAATGTTACTAATACTTGACAATTATTAGAGGCAATTAATATTGTATAGTCTGCATTTACTTCAAAATGGGTGAGCCCTTCTCTTCATGGAACAGCTTGTATTTGTTTTATAAGACCATGATAAAAATCTCTTTTTTCCCTGCTTGAGCATAGGAAATTAATTATTTCCTTATGCTTTTCCTTTAACAGCCATTGACTACCATAATATATGTCATGCGACTTATCAGGTTTAAGGAATATACCATCTTGTTTTATGGCTTGTGTTAAAACAAAAAGCATGGTTCTGGCTGGCACTCAAGAGGTGTGAGCCATCTGACATATTTCTGACAGGGACTGAAGAAAGCCTCTCAGACTTACAAACTGTGATATCAAGGTATTAGGCCTGAGTTTTAGGATGGGGCTGCAGAAAGAAACTTGAAATGGAGAGGACAGGGAAAAAGACTGGAATTGAAGAAGGAGGATGCTGCCTGCCCTGGGGCAACATCTGAGGCTCTGTCTATGAAGATTTGGAAACAGAGTGACTCAGCAAGGCTCCTGGGGATATAATTGTGGTAGGGCAGAAGGTGAACAGAGTTTCTTTTCTGTCTCACAACGTCACTTCATATTATACATAATGGATGAACATGAAGAAACACAAGATCTGAATGCTTTAGAGTCTGTGCTTCACTTCAGAATTTCTGATTCCGTTGTTGGCAATCAAGATCAATTCCTTTGAAGGTTCCAAAATTGTACCAGTGAGGAAAGAGGAACTGAGTTTATGAATTATATCCTAATCTGCTGTCTCAATATTTTACATGAATAATTAGTTGTAAGAGTAGAAATTAAAGTGCCAGTTAAAGATTTTTGTTTCTGTGGCATTATACAAAATTCTGAATGTTCTTTACCTTTTTTTTTCCCCCCAGTAATTTTAATTCAATGACATACATGCAGATATATTTTGCTAGTAACCTGGGTTCTGCTCACTAAAATTAAACGTCATCTGAGTTCATTATGATTCCTTCCCATTGCAGCCTGGAACTGTACAAGTTAAAGCTCTGAATGTTTATCTCTCAATGCCATGAGTTAAGTAATTTTTAAGCAGAAAATCTCTGTCTGAATATATGAAAAGTTTGTGTGATGTCATAGGGTCAGTTTTCAAAGGCTTGAGACTATGTTAATGTAATCCACAAGGTGAACGTGTCTTGTTGTAGCTAACCTGATCACATGAGAAGCCACAGTTCAGGAAGTTTAGAACAAGGACACTTGCAATGTAAGTCACGTAAGTCTTTCAAGTATTTGCATAACTCATAATTGAAATATGAGTTTAGGTATTGAGGAAATAGAGATCAAGCAGAGGTAAAAAATGTTCTGTGTTCTACTAAAACCCAGAAACTATGTTTAAAGCATGAAAATTTTTGCAAGATAATAGAAATTAATGCACAGTGAAAGCTCAAGTCGTAAAATTAGGCTTTCTTAAAATAACATCAGTGAACAGGAACCTGGCTGCTGTGGATCTCATCTCATTGAGACTACCTTGTATTTATTCAAATATTCTCAGTATGATGAAATGCAAAAATAAATGTCAGTATATGTTTGACCCTCTTAATTAGAGGTTAAGTGTGGGAGTCATGGTCAGCATAGTTCTGTAAAAACCATTTATAAATTCTGTTCCCTGTGAATTCTGCTTTTTTAGTGAGAAAAGTAGATTTGCCCTCCTAAAATAACCTCTATGCTATTATAGGAATGTGTTTTAGTTGTTTGATATTCCCATTAAGTGACCAACAAGGCCTGTTTTATGTGTGCATGCATGTGTGCATGGTTGCAGTGCTTTCCAGCATTGATGTGCACTCCGAAGCAAGATGAACGCCTGATTCTTGTCAGTGACTGTAGGAGGCTTCAGTGCCAGTTGGGTAAACAAGATTTGTGTTCAGGGAATGATTAGAAAAACTGTAGTGTGTGACCAAATACAAGTGACTGGGCATTTCAAGTATAATCTCTGTATGGGAACGTGCTACATTCCTATGTTATGCATTCTGATTAGTCATTACTCCAGTTAAGCAGGATAATGCCCATATTCCCTCCCTTTCGTCATTTCCCTCCTCCAGTTCAGATGTTTCAGCTGTAGAACATCATGGATATCTTCTAAGTAACCCAAATCTGTTGCATTGCCCTTTTACACCAGGAAGTCCAGGAAGATACACTTAGCATGTTGTTGTCCAGTCTGATTTGCCTTTGCATTTAACCAAATCCACAGGGGAAAGAAGGTAGCATTTTCTGTCTTCCACTATTTAACTAATTTATTATAAGCATAAAACTGGACTGGTAATTTTTACTGGCTTGTGTGTTTGTAATTCAAACAACTTTCAGAAGCCCTTGAGAAATGACAGAGATTTTTGTCCAGGAGAAACACAGTTCTTGTTTTAGGCATTTTTTTTTTACTTTTTTTTTTTTTTCCCTCTTTACTAGAGTTGGATTAAAGAAGGGTGATGATTTCTTGATTCAGATATGCAGATGTGGAAATATCCATTCCTTCCCTTGCAAGGAGCTATTAATGAAATCAACAGTAAGGGCTTACATAAAAAAGGCATTGAAATTGACAGAACTTGTGTAAGAAACCTGAAGATCAAGGTGACTAAAAATGGGTAAATTCATCTGTTCTGATATACAGAACTTTTGGGCAAACCAACACTAATATAAGACATTTACAAAATGGAGAAGAAATATTAACTTGAGTAAATTTTCTCCTGATTTTCATTTTAAATAATATTTCAATCCAGGCAGAAAATTAAATGGGCATATAGATTTATACAGCCATTACTTTTAGTTTGCTATAAACTAAGAGCAGCAGTTCAAAATTAGAATTCATTTGTATAATCATTTTCAGATGTAAATGGTTTTGGGTAAGGAATGTGGGGCAACTGATCCTGATCTTCCTGGTGTCTTACCACTTTGTATCTAGGAAGAATTACATTTCAGATACATACAAATGTGTCACCTTAGAAGTGTGTGACACCCTAGGAGGGCTAGAAGAGGAAACACACTAACATTTGCTACACATTTACTACATTACTACATTTACTACACTAATTAATTCATTTGCAGATAAAAATATTCTGAAGTTATTTAGAAAAAGTAATGGATAACAATTACTGAAGATGAGATGATTTAGCATGTCCCTGGTGGCAGCTGAGCCGTCAGCGAGTCTTTCTGGAGACTGAATTTTGTCTTGCATGGAACAAGATATGCATTAAAAGATAGGAAATGGTTACTGGAATCAATCTGAGATGTATATATAGTGTGAAATCATGTTAAATTGAACTTGTTCTAATTGGAAATAATCCTGGATTGCTCTATTAGAAGCGACACACCAAATTGTTGATGTGTGTGATTCGGTTACCTTCAGAAGCAGAAGCTTGGGTTGTCTATCTCCCAAGCAAAAGCTGAAAACATCCAAAAGAAATCAAGACACTGCTAAACATTCTGTACAAACTAGGTACTTGCATAAATTTTATGCTATTGTATAGAGCATTTTTCCTCTGTTTAGTTTTTTGTAGTAGCATTGTATAATGCTTAGTTGATTATAACATTTTTTTGTAATTGTCTTCCAGAAGTGATAAGAAATCCATGATTTCCACCATGTAGAAACATACTGGACACAAAGCACTGCTAAGTATTTATTTTCAGTAGAGGAAGAGAAATTCTGAGATATGTTTCTTACACAAGCTATTAATTTTGTTCTCCGTATTATAGGACCAAGAAATACCTTTAATTTTGAAAAAGGATTTCAAAATTGCAACAAATGCATTTGAGGAGCAGATTTTAAATGTTTTTTTCAAGTCTTTTTGAGCCCTTATTGGTATTAACATGCCTGCATTTCTGGCTGTTGATGAATAAGTAAATAAAAAAAAAGTTTGGGGAAATTTCTACAGAAGTGGTCATTTGATTCTCTGAAGTAAAGCAATAATTTCATTTTCCTTGTGATTTTCAACTTGGCCCATCTGTTGTAGCAGTCACTGGTTTCTTTCAAGTGAGGTACCAACTTGCATTGTGCTTGCTGTATTTTCATACTGACTGTGTCTCCCTGTTGAATCACAAATTACAGGTTTACCTGTTTGATCAGAAAAAACCTTGTCCTACAGTGGCAATCTGTGCTGTAAGGAGGAGATGCCTGACAGGCATCTTTCACTTTTTGAATTCTGAACAAATATGGCAATAATTAGGTGTTTTTTAAAACTTAATGCTAAGTAACTACATACCGAGCAACAGCTTTTCTATCCATCTGTTTCATACAACTACAAATAGGATTAGGAAGGCTTATGCACTGGACTTCAATATTTATATATGCACTAAAATGTAAAATGCATAAACCTGCTAATCAGAATGAGAATGCCATAGGCAGCTGATTTTTGAATAAGTCAGGAGAAACAAAGACATACTGGAGGGAGTCCAGAGAAAGGCCACAGAGATGATGAAGAAATTGAAACATCTCACGTATGAGAAAAGGCTGAGACAGCTGGGACTGTTCAGCCTGAAAAAGGCAAGATGTAGGGGGATCTCATTTATGTATATAAGTATCTGAAGGGAGATTGCAAATAGGAGGGAACTAGGTTCTCCTTTCAGTGGTGCAGAGTGACAGAACCAGAGGCAATGGGCACAAAGTGAAACACAGGAAGCTCCCTCTGAACATCAGGAAACACTGATGGTTTCGCCAGAGAGGTTGTGGAAGTCTCCCTCCTTAGATATACTCAAGGGCCATTTGGACATGGTCCTGAACTCTAGGTGGCCTTGCTTGAGCAGAGGTGGTTGGACCAAGTGACCTGCAGAGGTCCTCTCCAACCTCAACTATTCTGTGTTTTCATGATTCTGTGAGATGATTCTATTCTGAAAGAAGTCAGACATTGACTTGTAATTATTAAGCACGCTTTGGTTTTACTGATAGCTGAGATGATTCAGCAGTTCACAGTGTTCAGTTAACTGACTAATTATATTGGCACTCAATAAATAACCCATATTTTTTTTTTGTTTAATAAATTATAGTATCAGCATATGTGAGAAACCACACTCTTTCAGCAGCTATTAGTTTGTTTTGGTGAATGCTGTGAGCATTCCTCACTGTTGTTTCTCTCAATTTGGTCTTTTTAGAAAAAGATCCATAGGGAATTTTGCAAAGATTAAAATCGTAAGTGTAATATATGTAAAATAAGTGGCAAAGAGAACACAGTTGGATAGCTGAGAGTGTAGAAGAGCAATAAATACTTTTCTAGAGTTTGTTGTAGTATAAATCACATTTCCAAGACTACTTTAACAAGCTTTGCTGCTTTCTGTATGCAATATAGTACTGCCTGTTTGTGGACAAACATATAACTTTCAATGTGCAGAAACTGGAAGGTGTTTACAGGCTTGAATTTTGACATCACTATTATGTAACAGTATTTTAATACTATATGAAGCATATGCATTTGCTTCCTCATATAGCATAATTTTAAGAAGTCTTTGCACTTATTTTTTTTTCTGTAGCTGCATAAAAAAAGTCATTGTGGATGAAAATCTGAAAAATTAAAAAAGTCTAAAAGCAGACAGCAGTCATATCAAGGAGATCAAGAAGAATCAAATTCAAAATGGAAACACAATCTAGGACACAAGACCCTATTATTTTCTGTTTCTTCTTAATTTGAAATCACTAATTATTCTATTTATTACTACATTTTTATCCACTTAGTGTAAAACAGAGTCCCAGCACAAGGGCTGTTATTCATCACACACTTTTATTTTAATAGTGGTTGATATTTTTTGATATAACATTACTGGGTTAAAGTTTGTAGTGCAACTGATCTAATTGCAGTGTATTGATCTAATATTTTATCCATATTTGTGGCAGTTTTCTTATGTAATTGCTTGATTTCAGTTATTTAATGGAAATACTAAGGTAAGATGGTTAGATGGGGGAACGATGTTGCATAATATTTTCCTTAACTGCAAAAAATTCTAATTCCTTAAGCCATTGACAAGCTGAAGTTTTTAGGCTGAAATTTTCTATGTTGGCTGCCTGCTTCATGGCTGATACATTTTTACTTGGCTTGTAAAGAAACAAAATATGGTGAATCATGCTGTCATATTGGTCCCTACTTCTTTTGTCTCCAAGTGCCAATTTCATCGGTTTCAAGGATATCAAATAATCACAGATTTTGTAAAAATCATCAACTGCATAGTGGGGAAAAATGAAGTTACTGTATTAGCTAAGGGGGAGCAGAGTAGCTATTAACTCTAACTGCCAGTGAGTGTGCACACTGCTATAGAGCAGTCACAGCATTTGCTGTGTTTTGAGAAGTCAGCATGCTAAAAAGGTAGGCAAAGGACCCAGCAGGAGCCTGGGATTAAAGATGTGCTTCTTGCCACTTTGATAAAAATCCACCCTGATTGGTCATCTTATTATTCTCTTACTCATGCAAATTTCACTTGCTTGTGTAGAAGCTGCTTTGACCACGACTAGAGCTGCACATTTTACCCAAGATGAAAAGCTTGTCTATTTATGAATCAATTAACTCTTTGTTGGCAATAAAACAGCTAGTTTAGAGGATTCTGACCCTACTCATGACCCCTGTTGGGTGTGGTGCCAGGGTCCTAAGAGCACTAGTTAGCTTTAATTGCCCTAATGGCTTTACCCACCCACCCCGCCTATGGGTCTATTTGACCTCAGGCCAAGGTAGCCAGTACTTATCTGAGGTTTGTTTGGATTCAGGCCTTTCACTGACTGGGTTTTCTGGATAGACTGCAAGCGTATGTAGTACAGCAGTTTTGTCTCCTCTCTGGTCCTTGAGTCTGCTCTAAAGGTAGCCTTGCTTTTTGAATGTGCCTTGTATCTGTGTTACAGACTGGTCTCTGGCTCTGACTCCTTGGTGAATCTTGGTCCTCTGTGGCAGATGGCTTCTCTCCAATCCTGTCTTGGGTCCTGTCTCCTGCTATTTCTGATTGAAACCCCTGGTTCACCCAGTCTCCTCCAGTGGTCCTGTTTTTATTGATCCCTGGCACTTGGTATGAAAATGTGGTGAATTTTTCCTTCTTTTGATGTTTATCTTGAAGACTGGAAATCTCATGACATAGTGCTTTGAAAAATGTCTAAGCATGAAGGAAGACTAGAATTAAGGTTGCTTGTACAATTCGAATTTGTCAGGCTGTTCTAAAATTTCTTGCTATGTCTGTTGCTACATTTTCTCCATATTGCTCAGGGTGCAGTAAAGCATATTCAGCAAATCAACAGGCACATTTTGCTGTTTACTGTGTAGCTAAGGCCTTATTTCAGTCACAGTACATGAACATGGATATGTGAGGCTTAATTTTGTGTCTACTTTTCTGTGCTAATCACTGCGGTACTGCATAGGCACTAAATGAATTATATTAGATTTAGCTTGAGTGTGACTTTTTTTTATCCTCGCACAGTAATTGTTCAAATGTGCTTATCTGGCAGATATTAAGCTAAGTGTTTTTGTGGGTTGTTTTTTTTTTATTATTGGAAAATAAGCTGCTTGTGTCTGCTACACAGAAAAAGCAGGTTCATGGTGTCATGGTTTAAATCCAGCAGGTAACTAAGTACCACGCATCTCGTTGCTCATACACTCTCTTTCCTTCCCTGTTCCTCCTCCCCTTGTGGGATGGGGAGATGAATTGAAAGAATGTAAAACCCATGGGTTGAGATGAGAACAGCTTAATAACTGAAGTATAATATGAAAGGAAATAAAAGGGAGAGATATATAAAATTTAAAGAGAAAAAGAAAAATCCCCAAACAACAGTGATTCACACCACCACCCCCTGCCCCAGTTTATATAGTGGGCATGAAGTGCTGTGGTATGGGATACAGTTTTGGTTAGTTTGGGTCAAGTGTCCTGTCTCTGCTTCCTCCCAGCTTCTTGTGCCTCTCCTTACTAGCAGAGCCATGAGAAATGGGCAAGTCCTTGATAGGGGTAAGCATTACTTGGCAACAACTAAACTATAGATTTATCAGCATTGTTCTCAGACTAAAGTGAAAACACAGCACTGCACCAGCTATTAGGAAGAAAAATTAACTCTATCCCAGCTGAAAGTGAGAGACGTGGACACTAAAGTTATTGACACATTGCAAGCTGTTGCCCTGCCTCTTTGTACATGCCTTCATAGTGCTTCCAGACCATGAATTTGTCCATTCCTAGGGCGCTTTGCATTTTATTCTACTTACAGTTTTTAAAGTTTGTTTCCCACTAACCTCCAATACAGAGGTAAGTATTTAATATTTCAACAAACTGAGACTCAGAATCTCAGTAGCAGGGAATTAGAAACATGCCCTTTGCAGACCACTTGTAAGAAGTTTGGTCTAGGTTTATAACAGAAACAGTGTTCCCAGCCCTCTGAGGCTGTGCTGAAAACATTTTGCCCATGAGCTCTTCTCTGTTGTGTAGCTATCTTCTTCCTTCACCTTATTCACATGTGCTTGTAACGTAGGAGCCAAGCCTCTTCTAGGAGGGCTTATATTATGCAGTGCATGTTTGTTAATTTCTGATGTAATTCAACCTGGTTTTGATTGAGAAAAAGTACAGTGTCTTGGTTTGTGAATATGATGTAGTGTAAGATATGGAGAGGAGAGTAACTCCTCAAAGAAAAACACCAGGTGTTTGTGTCTGCCTGAGTGTTTTTGTTTGGCTCTTCCTTCTATGAGTTGCATAAATACAGATTGGCCATGCATGTCTGGGATTTGTTATGTAGTTGGAAAAGGTTCCATAGAGACTTAGACCTCTATGGTTCCTCAAGAAGTTTGTTTTCTAAGCAAGGCAAAGTCAGCAGGTAAACATAGTAATGTCTATTAGATAATCTTGTCCATTAAGCACTGCAGCTAGCTTTGGTCTAAGAAGTGGTTACTGGTTATCTGTTGGCTGTAAGAGGAATTGGGTGGGAAAGGAGAAGCCTGACCAGTGGCAGCTGATGTGTAAGTAGCAGCAGATGCAGGGCCAGATGGTCTAAGGAACAGGAGTGTGACAGCCAGTGTGGGTTTGAGGGAGTAGTGTTATCCCTTGAGAGGAAACACAAAACCATTTGAGTTGCAAAATAACAGCTATGAGAGCACATCAAGTCTTAGTTCAAGAACAGCCCAGAGATGCAGGCTTGGCCAGCTTTCTTGAAGGGATTTCGAAGTGTTCCGAAGGTCTGCAATACAGTCTTCTGAAACAGAACTCTCTGTACCAAAATGAGAAAAGGCAGTGGCCCTTGGTACCTCTTGTACTTTCTGTCCTCTATAAAAGGTTGTCTGATCACCCTCTCGGTTAACTCATGAAAGTTTCTGATGTGTAATTTTATTTAGCTAGGCTTGCAAGTATCTAATCTAATGAGTAGGAGCTGCAGAGATGTGCTGTGCTGTCCCTGGGAGCTGATGTACTAGCTTAGCTATCTACCTTCTGATGTAATGTACCCAGAGAGTGTGACTTCTCATTAATGGCAGAATTAAACCTGGGTTTGTAGCTCTTCCTTTGCAGCTGTTCTCATTTTTCTCTGAAAACTGAGAGTCTTTTTTTGGCTGTATGTACCAGACCCCTTTTAACAAAAAGGTACTATTTCTGTGAAGCTGAAGTTCCTGCAGATAAAAGTTCAGCATAGCAATAAAGAACTCTACAGAGTACCTGAGTGGTTCATGTCTGTTACCTCCACTTATTTTGCATATTTCTACAGCTTTCCTTTGGTTTTTTTTAATATGGCTATAAGTGAAGGCAAAGAATTAATATGGGGAGAGGAAGATTGGAAGGCAGGGGAAATAGTTTCCTAAATACCTTTGTAGAGATTTTACCCCAAGAAAGAATCCACTTAAATTCTTTGCAACTTTGCAATGTGGCTGAAGTTACATTACACATACAGTAAGGAGCTTAATGAAGGGATGTTCTCAAACCAAATATATTTAAAAAAAAAAAAAAAATAAAGGTTGACAGGTTCAGTCCTATAAGGACTTAGGGCAGATTGATGGATAGATCTGGTAATATTCCAGCTAGTCTACTTTTGTCTTCTAACATTACTTCTTGGATCAGAAAAATTCAAGTATTAAAACAGATTTTTAAAAGAGAAAAGTAATATAGCAATTCCAGAAATACAGAAGGCTATGTGGAGACCTCATAGCAGCCTTTCAGTACCTGAAGTGCTCCTACAAGGATGCCGGAGAGGGCCTTCTCACTGGGGACTTTAGTGATAGGACAGGGGGTAATGGGGTCAAACTTAAACAGCGGAAGTTTAGATTGGATATAAGGAGGAAGTTCTTTACTGTAAGGGTGGTGAGGCACTAGAACACATTGCCCAAAGAAGTGGCAAATGCTCCATCCCTGGCAGTGTTCAAAGCCAGGCTGGACAGAGCCTTGAGTGACATGTTCTAGTGTGAGGTGTTCCTGCCCATAGCAGCCGGGTCGGAACTAGATGATCTTAAGGTCCTTTCCAACCCTAGCTCCTCTATAATTCTATGAATTGCATGAAACAGGAAATGCGGAACTTATTCTGGTCCTCATTCCATTCTTTTTAAATGCTAGTATGTGTATCTGTAGGTATTTGACTGTATGAGTCAAATACTTGCTCATTATTTTACTCGTGTTTTGCATATATATTAATTTTAATGTGCATTTTAAGATATTATTCAGGGAGTTTGTCATGTACTTACTATTTGTGATAGTTTTTCTGACCTTTTTCACCTTCATGTGATAATACTGCTAAGCTTCACAATAACTGAGTTCTCAAACTTGATAAATTGAAGGCCTACTTTGTACAAAAGTAGCCAATTTGCAATTGCTTTTGTCTACCACATATTCATCTGTATTGGAATACCAAATTTGGTTTGAGGAGTACAAAACATAGCCTTTCTCCCTGTTAACAGAACTGTATCCTCAGCTTTGCGTGTTTTTAAAATAGTGTGCAGCTACCAGGAAAGAAAGGGTGATATGGCACCCTTGGCAGCTGTGCTGGTGGACAAAAAAATATTGCAGAAAGCCTCCCTACAGATAATTTCCAGTGACTTGCATACACTGCTTTTGCTATTAGTGGTGCTTACACAGCAGTCCTTGCTGTTGCAGGAGCCTCCATTTACACCTACTTAGTAAGGACAGTAGGGGTTTAATGAGGAATGTTTGTGATAGTTTCAGACTTCTGACAAAAGATGCCTGATGTTAATGACACTGTTAGAACTGACCTGAAGTTAGAATAAATTTATCTGAACTCCCTTGGAGAAGTTGTCTGTGTGCTTGAGTTTAGTTCATGCTATAGCCCCACCCCGATAAGTACAAGCTAATGGGGAGAGGGGAACTCCTACATTTGCATGATAGTCTGGATCATAATCCAGACTGACTGACTATTTGTCGCCCATGGTAGGCTCTTCACGCACCCTTTGTGTAAAATAAAGTTTCTTATGAGAATTAGTTCAGTCAGTGAGACTGCCTCATTTCACAATCCCCTTCTGAAAAGAGGATTACATGGATCTGCAGTGTCCCACTTGCTACCTGGTACACCTTAGGGCAGAAAAATAAAGTCCCAGCTCCTTCTTGCTGCTTTACGCTGTACTGAAGGTATTTCCACAATGGAGGCAGATCCTCCTTTCTCATCATAAAGTAGTTACCACCAGAGTGTGATCTGATTTCACAAATGGGACAACTGTCCCAATAAGGTCATTTTTTTTAAAAAGCCCAACTTTGTTTCTGCAGAATTAAGCACATTCTGAACAGAGAACATCTTTGCAAAATAAATTAATTCCTTTTATTATCCTTGGGGCTTCAGTGTACTTCTCCAGAGTGTTATGAAATATAAACATTGTGTCTGGTACTTAGCCATCTTGGCAATAACAACATGGGCCACATAGTTCACTCATTATCTGCTTCCAGAGATGATGATAAAGAGCAGAAAAAAAAAAATATTCCCAATAATGAAGAGGCTCAGCACTAATTGTTTACTGTAACAAACAGTTGAATAATTTATAGAGGCAAGCCCTGCACACAAGTTGTTTAATTTATTTCAACAAATCCATATACCTGGACTGAGAAGGAAGTACATTTGACAGAGCTATGGATATTACAATGCTGACACTATATTTAAAATTTGGCTGTTAGTACTCATGCTATCACAGTGACTTTCATTACCAGCACTTGTTTAATTTAAAGGAAATATTCCTTACCTTTCTGACTCTTACTTCCTGACAGCAAAGGCTGTATCAGGAAGTGGTGACTTTGGATTGTATGTACTTGCATGTCTACAGATTGTGAAGAGAACTAAGCTAGTAGACACATTCTTAGTGTTTTGGCTAATCTATATTCATATTTACAATTCCTTTATATGCCTGTGTTATATATCAGTGTTTGGGTGTTTTTGTACTGAGTAATCAGTTTGAAAGTAAAACACTATTGATGAAGTTTTTTGTGAGAAGGTCTTTGTCATCTTGACTCAGATGTAGTTCAGTAGATGATCTAGGTGCTGTTCTTAATCCAAAGAGTATTTATTGCTCTGTGCGAATTGTTAAATTCTCATTGCAGAGGTGTATATTTTATTAACAAGAAGTTGATCTGTTGATTTTTTCTTATGGAAGCATCTGGAATTCAATTCACATGTATTGCCTAAATGACAAGAACACAGTTAAGCTCAAACTCTAACCTTTTCTGGTAGGTTATGGTGACTGTGCAGAAGGGGAAGTAAACATATAAACAATTACATAACTTCCTATTTTATGTATGTCAGGATATAAAACATATCCATCATTACTAATTTATAGCACTCTTTCATTAGTTGTGTACAGAAGTAAATGAATAGCTGTACTTTACAAGTCTCTGAGTACTAGCACGTTGTAGTTTAAGGAACTTGACAAAATGCTTGCCTAATGTGAAAATGGTGAGGGAACAATTGTGAGATTGCACGTATGTGATAAAGCAAAGCAGCTGTAGCATCACACAATTATTAAAAAAAATATTTGGAATTGGAGAGCTGTAATATTTTGAATATTTATATGGCATGAATACTTCTTGAATATATACTTAGGTTAGATCAGTTATATTTCTAAATCTGTCATGCAGTACAATGCTGTAACAGTTAGGGTCATTACTTAATGCTAACACAAGTTTATGCTTCCCTCCTTTTCTGCGCTGAAATAAGCTGTTGTCCTGAATGTGGTCTGTTACTTGGTGTGTAGTGCCAATACACACACCAAGTAGAGGTATTTCTATTCTTTTATTCTAGCTCAGGCTGAAAAGGGAGAGTAGGTGTTTCAATTTTCAATTTGTTTTCTGGTGTGGGACAATGAAGTTGCTCAATTGGAACAACGTGCTACTAGCAGTACACCAAATTCTAATAACTGGAATACAAGAATGTTCCTAATGAAAATGAGAAAAGCTGACCTGTTAAAAAATAGATGAGTAAAAGCTGATGTTTCTCCGTTGTTAAAAAGAGGTTGCTATACTTGCTTTCTTACAGTGAAATACTATCATTTAGCAGTCTTGCTCCAGATGTAATACTGCAGAGAACAACTGGCATAGATTGGGTTTATTTTAGCAATTAATAGATTATATAGATTGCTGGAGATTTCTTCTTTTTTTTTTTTCTTTTTTTTTTTTTAAATGAAAAAAAGCGTATGCAGACTTTTCATTTGAAAAGCTCATTAAAAGAAGACTTTGAATATCATGGTCTTTAGTTGTCCTTATGCTGACTGAAACTGCCTGAATTTCATTCTCACAAATCGGAGGACACTTCGTTCTCTGCAGTTATAATAGCAGAAATGGGTCAGGGAGTGGGTGCTCTAGTTGAGGCAACATTAATGGTGCCTTCAACAAGACAATTTATGGTCCAAATTTTTAAGATCCTTTCTACAAATGTAATGACTTTAAGAGACTTCCTACCAGGAAATCCTCACTTTCATAACTTGGCAAACCAAATCCCCAACAAGCATTTTTCTATCTCATTGCTGGCAAAAAATGTTGTTCCTTCAAACTTTCGAAACTTCCTGCATCTTAAAAGCGTAGAAAGATAGATTTTGTAACTTAGGTTTGTAATTGGTCCTTCTGATGAATCTAATTTAGAAACTTTTCTCAGGAAACCTGGATCTTCATAAATAGTTTTTTTAATGCTATTTTTCACATGATGAATTTGGTGTTCGGCTAGTGCAGAAATTGTAATTTTTAGGAGAATAAAAGCCTCTTGTTAATTCATGACTTCTGATTCACTCAATGTTTTAAACAATGGCATAATTTTTTATAATGACTGTTGGTCAGTCAAGTATGTTCCATTTCAATTTTGAAATAAGAAATTATGAAATTGACTGTCAAAGCAATTATGATGGAATGAATTTAGCTAGAGGTAATTATATCATGAGATTAGCTATCCAAGCAGTTATTAACTAACTACATGAACTTTTGGGAAATAATGCATTTTTTCTGAATCTTAATATGAATGTTCTTTACTTGGTGTATGCCCTGTCTACAATGTAGATTAATGTTCATTAATCTTCATGGATGGAATCAATTACTTTGTATCATGTTTGAACACTGTTTCTTTCCAGAATACCTGTTTCATTCCTTTCTGTCTATGACAGGAATATGCTTAACTCTTCATTTACATAGAAGGCTACTTCTTGGTTGCAACCAAGAAAAGGAGATAAAGTTATGGCACGTAAAGACATGTGATGGCAAAAGCTTGTAAGAGCTAAATAAAAAAACTTTTTCTCTTTTCATGCCACGCTTTAAGCAGCCTGAGTTGGGTGTGTTATAGTGGTAGTGATACATAGCTTTGAAGTTCTGTGTTGATCATTTCAACCTCCTAGTTTTAGGTAATCTCTAGAATGAAATAATAAATGTTATTTCTGCAAAGAATATGGTTTGGGTTTAGCGTGTGTTCTTCCCCCACACCTGAGAGCTCTATGAAATAACAGTTTAGATTTATGTATCTGTTCTGCTGAAAATAAAACCTTTAGTTAACTAAATAAAACTAATAATATTTATGATTGAATTAATCTGGTAATAAGCTACATAGTCATATGAAACTAGAATAGTCAAACTGTTCAAAAAAAATCAGGGAATTTGAAAATATTTGAATGTTTATTATTCATTCTAAAAATATTCTAAAGAAAAGTTTGTTCAGTAAGAATCAGACTCCAGGCTGTGATGTAGCTGAGCAGCCCAGATAGTGACCCCTAAGGGTTAGAAAGTACTTGCCAAACCTGCCTAGCAAGAAAAGCATGAACTACAGTTAATCAAGCAGTCCATTACATTGTGCAGCTCTACATGTGCTTCCTTAGAAGTTTGTACTGTTGATGAAACAAGATGTTATTTAGGAATAAAGCATAAAGAAAATGCTTTATATAAGGGTGAAGAAAAAAACAGTCCTTTGAATTGCCTGTCTTTTGTTGAGGTTGATGTTATCTGAGGGAACACTGGGATGGGAACAACCTGGCAAACTTTCTTTTTCACTGAAATCTTCCAGTTTGGTACAACTGTCCCACCACGTCCATGAGGTAAGCCACATGCCAGACAGGTTTCCTGACAACTTGGCTATCTTTCCCCAAATCTACCACACTGATTTGGGCTTCTAGGGCCTTTGTCAAGTAAGAGGAAATCAGGTCAGGGATGTGTGCTGAGCATCTGAAGCAGAAGTGGTGGGTTTTGCAGCAAGTCTGAATTTCTGGTTTAGCCTCCCCCAAGTTGTTTCCCACACAGATGAGCTCTGTTTGCAGTGTGAGGAGTTCTATTCTACAGGAAAAATTTGTCAGACCTTTGGTAATCTTTGAGTTTTCTTCCTAGGATTCCTTTTCTTATAAGGGTCGCAACTGGGTTTGTTCTGCAGCTGTACGTAATGGCAGTGTGGGAAGCAGAGGCGTAGGGGCGGGAGGACTGCTGAAGGTATGAGGAGATGCAGGGCCATGCTCTTCCAAGACCTTAAGCTTGTGTGCACACCCACATCATGGTGCTGCAGAGCAAAACTGATGTGGTAAAGTCTTGATAACCACAACAATGTCACGTGTAACTTGTGATAAGGACTACATAGGATGAAAATGTTTTCTTGACATATAAAGAAGGCCATAGACCATCTACTTTCCTTGGAATATTGTGCTTTGCTAACTAGCATGTATAAACTAACATAAGATTTTTCTCTTTGTAAAAAGAGCTGAAAAGCTCCCACACATTTAGTTTAATAAAATTGTAGAAACTTATTTCCAGGTCATCATCAAACAACAGTGACTCTTTTATTGTTTTTTGGTTGGTTTTGTTTTGTTACCTTTTTAATTGTATTTGGTCACTTACCAAGGAAGCTGGGCATCAGAGCTGACTAGCAAAGGAATACTTCTTCTCTCCTAAAGAACTTGCACATCAAAACTGAAGAAGCCATGGCAAGTAGGGGATCATAAATAAGAAAGAGGGGGGTAGGTTGACAATATTGTGTGGCTATTTAGTAAGGCATGTCCATATCTGAGATGGTTTTGTTTTGCTTATTTTTGTAGTTTGAGGCTTTTTGAGGACTTGGAGAGCATGAACTTCATATGAACTATGGTTTTCTTGGATGCCCTATGGCTGAGCCTGCAAGGGTCTCAAGCTGCATGTAATTGAAAAGACAACATATATTGGTGTGTCAGGAAACATCACTTACATCTTTTTGTGCTGCATTTACATCTTAAACTTACCAACAGACATTCCCTCAGGTCATAATGACTTTTCCCTCAGAATAGCCATTATGAATGGGCTCTTATAAACAAGTGAACAAATACAAATTTCTGACTTTTTTTTATTATTATTATTTTCTGCTCTGGTAAAGTCAATGGAAAACTAGAACATTAAGGATTTTTTTTTTTTTATGGTTAGCAGAGTATGTTTTCAGTAAGGACTAGTTCTTGACTTTGTGTTCAGCATTTGAGGTGGGGGCAGGGAATTGAGATTATGACTCTCTTTTTCTTTAATTATGCTTTAATTACCATGGCTGTATGAATAGAAGGAAGAATAGCAACACACACACTTTGCCAAGTATGTAGATGCTGATGTTTTGCAAAGCATTTTCCTACAAGATTGTGTTTTGCAGGCCTCTGAAAGTTTTTACAGAACTGTAGAGCTGTGCTTCTAAGGTCCAAAAAGTGAAGGGGTATCTTCTGTCCCCTTGTTTCCTTAATGAAGTAAGCTCTTAACTCTTCGAGGGTTTTAAAATTAAGCAGATGCGAATAGCACATTCCAGTTGGTTTTGTGTGTGTCTTAAGACAGCATAGACCTAAGAGTAGACAGAAAGTTGTAAGATTAGCAGGCTGTTAAGAAACTCTAGCTCTTCTTTGCTAAGGCTGACAAATTTGAAATTCCACAAGTCTTTCTTGGAAAATTTTTGTCAAACTTTTTTTACTCTCAGAAGATAAATGGTATCAAGACTGTTTTCCTATAGAAAGATAGAAAATTCTCTAACAACTAATTGAAGCTTAACTTCCTTTTGATTCAGAACCCACTGTCCTTGTTCCTTGGTGATAGTTGTAGTGAACTATCTGGAGCTCATTAACAGGAATTAGATATATTGTGAAGAGAGAACACTAAAGAAATAGCTGACACCAAGCAACTTGTACACAGTGGGTGATATCACAAAAGTATTACTTCTCTGCCTTGCCTGGCACTTTCATTTCCAGACTAAGCAAGAACCAAATAGAAGTGACTATAAAAAGGATGTATGATGGATGTTTTCAGGACATCCTGAAAAACTGCATCAGTCATCTTGCCTGACAATGACTTTTTTTCTGAATGGCATATACCCTTGAACTTCAAATCTGGGTAATTCACATACCCCAGAACTGTTGAATGTGGTTGTTTCATCAAGTACATATAATCAACAAAATATAAGTCTCATAGTTTCAACAGGTATGTTACTTTAAAGTATAGTTTGCTTGGTTAAAAAGGACATGGAACTGTTGGAACAAGTCCAGAGGAGGGCCATGAGGATGATGAGCAGGCTGGAGCACCTCCTGTATGAAGACAGGCTGAGGAAGCTGGGGCTGTTCAGCCTGGAGAAGGGAAGGCTGCATAGAGACGTCACAGCAGCCTTCCAGTATCTGAAGGGGGCCTATAAGGATTCTGGAGAGGGACTCTTCATTAGGAACTGTAGTGATAGGACAGGGGTAATGGGTTAAAACTTGAACAGGGGAAGTTTAGATTGGATATAAGGAAGAAGTTCTTTACTGTACACGGTGGTGAGGCACCAGAATGGGTTGCCCAGGAAGTTGTGAATGCTCCATCTCTGTCTGTGTTCAAGGCCAGGTTGGACAGAGCCTTGGGTGGCATGGTTTAATGTGAGGTGTCCCTGCCCATAGCAGCTGGGTCGGAACTTGATGATCTTAAGGTCCTTTCCAACCCTAACTATTCTATGATTCTATGATACTTGCTAAAGCAAGAGTGAGTTTTAAGTCTTCTCCTTAGCAAAAAGTATCTGTGCACTCTGTCAAATGTTCAATTAATCTTACAATTTATATTGCCAGCCTTTTGTTTTATGGCTTTTGTTACTGTTTTTCAGAAAAGAAATAAAGAGGAAATAACATTAATAGGCTTGCTTTGGAAGAAAAAACCTGTGTAAGAATTCAACCTGCTTTATTAAACGCGGAAGAGGAAAGAAAGGATTAATTTAATATTATGCTGACTGACCACCCCAATGTAAACTTTCAAAAACATCACTAAGTTCCTTAAATCGTGTGCTGCTTCTTATAAAATTGTACACTTGTGGACAGTTATTGAGGAATATTCTGTCTGCTATTTCTAAACCTAAACTGCCAGATCAAATTCTGCACTTTGAAAATATACTGAAGCTGCTAAATAAACCCCAAACCCATTCAGCAGGGACATTTACAATAGGCCTGAAACAGTTGATTCCTGTCTGTGGATTTCATCTGATATCTGTTAGGGAAGCCACAACAGGAACTAATCAACAGCTTCCTGAGTTGAATGCAAGTACAGACCAAATTAAATTTTCTATCTATTAAAAAGGATTATCGCAGCTTAGTGGGAAGAGCCCAGCTTCCTGGTTTCATTTTTAATGGTTCTGTTAAAAGGATCCAATTGCTTCTTTTAAAAAGTGCTTGCTTCTATGAAAACTTCAGCATATGGATGGTGTTAGGTTGTACATATTGTGTGGTCTCTATCCCATTTTGTATTTCTTTGCACCTTCTTAATTCTCTGTGCATGTGATCTTGTCTTACTTTCTGATATTCCAATCTGAAATATATTAAAAATTATACAGTTGAGAAAATAAAACCTAGATTCTTTCTTATTTGAGCTTACAGTCAATAATGCAAGCTTAACTGTACTTACCTAAGTTTCAGGCAAATAATGCTGCATGGGGACATGCAGGAAATCTAGAGAGAGATTCTGAAGATCAGCTATGAAATGCAGATTCATTTTCTAAATAAAAGGCTTTCCAGCTTTAGGTCAGGCTCTCCAGTGACACTCAATATCCTCCTATTTTTAATATTTTTCCTATGAGTTCATCTAAGCAGAGAATTCAAACTACTGTATAGTGTAAGCCAAAGTAGTAATCAGTGACTAGTTCCCAAAACTTGTGGAAGCCACTTGATTAATTTTTTTTTATTATTCATGATGCTGTTTAATGCACTTCAATTGACTATAGCCACTCAAGCCACAGTTTTGCAGATTTATTAGATATTGAACATTTAGATATTCACTGCAGTGCCTAAGAACAGGTTGGAAATCTGGCAACTAAACAAGTCATATACTTGTAGATGCACTAAAATTGAGATTCTTTCCAGATATTGTTACACTAATGACAATATGGTACTTCCATCCAGCATGGGTAGAAATGTTATTGTCTAGCTTTTATTATTTTCTCCCTGTTTACATTTCTTAAATTTCAAAAATGTGCTATTCTCCACTGTTGCACACTGCAACTCAATTCTATTCCAGAATTGCTTGTGTTAGAACAGCTGGAAAATGATCAGTGTATAGACTGAGCTTTTCAGTTTGTTTGAAGAATTAAAACTTTGAGTGATCAGGAGTTGGACCTGTCTTCCTCTCATCTTGGTTTTGTAAAACTTCTGATATAACTTGGGTAAATGATTTGAACTGATTTGGTTTCCATCATGGCACAATGTAGGCAGCATTGCCTCTCTGTAGCATGGGTAGGTTAATGGATTCTTCATAAAGCCATTTCAAACTGAGTGAATGTCATTAAAGGGCAAAATACAGTGATTGCTACTGTGCTTGGAAGCTTCAGGACAGTAACCTGCTAGCAGCTTTGCTTGATAATCCTACCGAGCAAATTTTATTAAATTACCCAGATTTTAGTTGTTTCTGCAATTGAAAATGTTTATACTTTAATAGAAATAGAAGATTATAATTTATCTTCCTAGGCAGAAGAAGGGATAATGGCAATTGAGACTCAGTTTTGGGAAATAAGGACAAGATGCTAACTTGAAACCCCAGGACTTTATGGAAGTACTTGAAACTATTCTCTTGGTCCTCAGTGGTGTTTTCCACAGTGAAAGAATTTATGATTCTTGCCTGAATTTTTCCTGGAGATATTCAACAGAACCTGCACAAGTGCCACAGATTCTGTTATACGCTGTTTCCCTCTCTCTCCAGAATAAGCACTAGGCATAGTCTAGAAGCAGTCTGCAGGGTTTGGCTTTTGCTTTTAAGATATTGAGCAGGGCATATTTTAATGACAGACATGAAGCAGTGGTAAATCTGGGAATGGACACAAAGGCTGTTGGTCTGAGCCTTTAAAACTCTTGATGTATTTGAAATCAACTTCTTGCCTCTGGGGATGAGGCCATGGTAATGACTTCTCTCATTCCAGGTTTTTAAGTTTTTTCAATCCAACCTGAATAAAGAAGCAAGTGTAATCCTAAAAAAAACCTCAAAACCAGCTAACCAACCAACCAACCAAAACCCAAACAAACAAACTAAAAACCAAATGTTCTTCACCTATGTTGTGAAGAATTGCTGTTAAGTGTACTATGTGCAAATAATTTTATTTCATGATTCATCCACAGTTCTGAAATTATGTTTTTTGGAATGAGCTAGACAGGGTCTGCAGAAAAACAGGTGGTTTATTACTGACACTCAAGTTTTGTGTAATCAAAACATGATATTACATAATCAGAATCTTCCTTATAAAACCCCCTTTACCGTATCTGTCAGCAAGCAAGCATGTCATCCTTAGGCTAATACCTAGACAAAAAAGTAGTGACCTTAAAACAAGATAGGCACAAAGGACTAAAGGGAAAGCATGCTTTCTAGTCTAGTGGTCCTCAGAAATTGCTGCCATTATCTTTTCTATAGTATTAAAGGAAGTCAAAGTAAACTAACATTTGAGAATTATTAATTTTATTGTACAAGGAGAAATGAGGTCTATCAGGTAATGCAGTAGAGAAGGGAGCCCTGACAAATGTGTTAGTAAATCATACGTCCTGTGGAACTTCCTCTAAAATACTTTGAATTTGATTTTACAAAAATAGGTCAATGTAAGTAACATACTGCTGATGTGTTGAAATTGAAGGGATTTTGGGTTTAGTCAAATCAATTAAGAAGCTACAATATTTCAGTGGACTAAATCCAGTCTTAAACTGAGAAACCTATATCAACATTAGTTGGTGTATAGATTAGGAAAAGGTTATCACACAACTAATTATAACAAAAAAAATTACTTGTTTTCTTTAGCATGTATGATGGGATGTTTATGTCAGCAGCAGTTTAAAAAACAAAATGACAGCAAAAGAAACCCAATAAAAAAGTGTCCTGGTTTAAGGCCTGCCACGCAGCCCGCTCACTGCCCCCCACTTCCTCCCTCTGCTCCTGGAGGGATGGGGAAGAGAATCGAAAGAATACAACTCCCACAGGTTGAGATAAGAACAGTCTATTAACTAAG
>WYDI02027302.1:0-17478 GCA_009867235.2 Psittacus erithacus | reverse complement strand
GAGGGGACGAGCTGGGGCCGCGGTTCAGAGAGCCACAAGCTTATACAGTACCAGAGGTGGCTCTTAAGAGGAGTTTGCCAAGGACACTCTAAAGAAAGTGAAAAACTTTGCAAGGAAAAAAAAGTCAGGATGAGAGAGAGTCTACTTCAGTGACCTCTCTTAGCCTTTTAATCTATTTAACATCCTAAGCCCACACTGATGTGTGGAAATAAGTAAATGGTACTCTTCAACCCTTAAGAGCTCTTCAGCATCAAATATTTGCACTTACTCTTAGAGTTTTTCTCAAATAGCGCAAGACACATTCTCCTGGGACGAGCCGAGCTGTCTAAATATACCTAAGCATTGTTATCTGCGGGAAATAGTTCGCTTCAAAGGGAGAACGTCACAACCCGAAATGTTTCATCTCTTGTTTTGGCCAGGACCGACTTGGATACTTTTCAGCTCTGGCTGCTCGGCCTCAGCTCGGGGTTTGCCGGTTCAGATGTCAGCCTCTCCCGCGGCTCTTTGGCGCTGGGGCCAGGGAGCACTCTCCCCGACAGGACCACGGACCTGCAGTCCCCCGGCGGACGGCACCCTTAGATGCCCCTCCGAGGGGTGGGTTTGCCTTTCTCAGGTTGCTCCGCCGTGCCGCCGGGAGGCTGGTAGCTCTGGGCCGCCCCTGAGACCCGACGGCGCCCATGGGGATGAGACGGGGCAGGTATCTCTCCTGGGATGCCACACATACGCGGCAGCTCCTGCGCGTGTGCTCCATCCTCAGCGGCGGTGGAGACCTCAGGGCGATCCTGTAGCTGGTCAGTCGCCGCCTTACGGCGAGTCTCGGTGGGCCTACGGAATGAAACAGTTTGTTTCCGTGGCCCCGAAGGGGACAACTGCATGTGCTCGGCCTCCCCGTCCTTCCACCTAAATCCACAGAAATACTTCCGTCCGTCTCCGTCCCCACGCTTCTAAAAGAATTTTCACTTTTCCAAGGGGATAAAGAAAAAATACTTTACATTTAAAATGTTTGTTCGTTTCCACGTTATTCCCTGGGCTCTTTTCGGACAGCTCCGCACTTGGTTGCGGCTCAAATAAAGCAGGCAGGGAACCAGGTAGCAGGGGAAACCGGCCCTGTCCCCCCAGGGGCCGGAGCCGAGGGCGGCAGCCGTAGCCCTGAGGGAGATGTGCGGCCACCCCGCAGTCCGCTGGACGGCCACCCTACAGCGCGGGCCGGGCTGCTCTCATCCCAGCAACCCGGGGCTTTTGCAGAACACTGCGTGGTGTCCAGCCCGAGGTGCGGCTCGGCCCTTTGGTACGACCCGGGGCTGGGTTGTATCGTCCCGTTGTGGCTTCTGCCGCGCCGTTGCCCGGCTCCCCTCCTCACAGGCCCCCGCTGTTAAAAACACCTCCAACCACCTGAGAAAACAGAGGCTTTTTCTCTCTCCTTTTTTTTTTTTTTTTTTTAGTGGGTTCATTTATGGCTCCCAGCAGAGAGTTGCAAAGCAGATTGACTAAATCGATGTATGTGGGATGCAGAAACCGCGCATTTTCCTGAAATACTTCATTGCGTCTACACCTCGAGAGAAGGAGAGGGAAAGAGGGGAGGAAACTAACCCAACACATTTACATCAATACAGGTGGCCGCCTGGCTCCGGTTGGTGTAGTCCCGGCTCTGAGAAAGAGCTCTCCAGGGCCCTGAGCCAGGAGAGCGAGGCGCAACGCGACAGCCGGGAGAAGCCCTCTGGCCGGGTGCTTCCAGTCTGCTCTGAGGACTGAACGCTTTTGCCGTGGTAGGTTAAAAGGTACAGAGATAACACACCTTGCCAGGCACACACCTCGACTGATGGCTGGTTACTGAGGCGCGGAAAATTAGTGACTTGGCAAACATCACAAAAACCTCTGCACCAGAGCTGTCAAATGAACCCCTGACGAAGAGTGTCCTTTCTCTAGCGTACTGCATGTTAACGATTTAATCTGTGTAACAACGTATCTGAGAGGGAATTGAATTCAACACACTGACTTTACTGAAAAGAAAACCTGACCTCACAGAATGTGAATTTCAGGATTGATTTTGAAGAACACAAGATTCCACCTTTCTATAAAATAAAATAATTCTTTATTTCATTTTCCAAGTAATGAACATTTCCATAACTTTACACCCTTTTCCTTCATCATCTTCTGAAAATTGCATCTTTCCCTCTCAACAACTAAGCAGCTTTGGACTTCAAATTTTACTATAAGCTCTTTGCCTTTTTGCTTCCCAGCTGAAATCCATTATGGTACATTTTCTAAGGCAATATTGTGGAGAGCGTGGAATATTTTCTGCAGAAAGAATTGGTTTCTATGTATTTCTGTATGTTGTATTTGCCTCTCTTTTCCCATAGAATAATGTAATTTGCTTTTCCCACTTCCTAATACTTCTGAATTATCTACATCTTTTTCTGCAGCTCCTTCATTTCTTCTTTTTATGACTATTTCCTAATCTAAGTATATACATACATGGACTTCAACCTATTAAAAAATTCAACAAATTTGAACTAAATATCTTTCATTCATGTCCGGTTTTGAAAATCCTTATTCTCTGGTGCACTCAACTTTGATCTCTCCTAAATCATGGCTTCCTCTATTATCAATCTTCTTTTGGTTTTACAGAACTCAGTAATTAAAAATAATAATTATTTAATCAGATACGTGCAAAGCATGCTATCCAAGGCTTACTCTTCCTCTGAAACCCTCATTTTTCTATTCTGCATTTAAACAAGAGACTTTACTTCTTGAGACAGGGATTACCCACAGCAACGGAGGATTCAGGACTGAGCTTTCCATTTGCTCCTTGTGACCATCCTAGAGGAATCATTTTGCAAATTGGCTGCAAGCAAAGCAGCAAGGGATGAGCTCTCCCTGCTCTTTTAAGTTGCTCTGGGACTAGTTAGCGTAGAGCCAAACTGGCGCGGACATGAACTAGGCTGTCCAGCTGCCTGGGCTTTCCTTCCCTTGGGCTCCGTGGAGCCCGGCTCTCAGGAAAGTCTGAGGGAGATGAGGCTTTCGTTTCCCTGTCAGCACACTCTCCTTGGGCAAGTGGGGAAGGGCCACTACAGTTGCCTGAGTCATGAAACTCTGGTGGCTGCTCTGTTGGCAGCTGTCTGGAGGACAGGCTTTGTACCTACCACGACTGCATTGCCATTCCCATCCTTGCCTTATTTTCATACCACACTCTTAGCCTGCACGGCGTGTACAGAGGGCAGGAGCACATTCCAGCCAAGGGGCAAACCATACCCAGGACAGGATGGCTCGCAGGCCTAGATTCAGCTGCTGTGACTGGAGTGTGGGGCCCGTTATCCTCGCTGCTATGACATACATGTGCAAGATGTTCAGGCTCCAGGGTGGAAGTGATATGTCTGGAGCCCAGAGGGCAGCCAGTAGCACCAACGACCTTGAAAGGGGCTGCTCTCAGGCAGTGACCTTGCCCCAGATACACCTCGTGGTTAGGCATCTAATCACCCTTTACTTCAGTGGGAATTAGGTGCCTGACACTTGAGAGTCTGTCCGCAAAACTGAAGTGGGTGGTGCCAGGAAAACAGCGTGAATCCTTAAGTCCTTAAGCAGTTGTTGAGAAACTGCAGTAGAGGACAACAGTGTCCCTGAGGGAAGCTGTCCTGTTCACCAACACCATCAATTTCAACAGATCTTCAAAAAGACAAAAGTAACTTTGTGCTTTGAACAGCTTACAAGGGTATATATTTGATTTCAGCATATAATTTTTTGTCCTGTGTTGTAAGATACCAATTATTTTTTTAAATAATCATTACATCCTAATAAATATCCTCCATTGGTTAAATTCTATTGAATTCTGATGCATGACCTCTATTAGAATAAAACTGGCAGCCAAAATTGCAGACTTTTAAAAGGTCATTTTATTTTTCTCACAAGGGATTATTTTCTTCCTCTGTGACTTACCAAGTCACCAAGAAGCAGCAGCACTTTGGCTAGGTATGCACCAACTGACCAATCATCACATTCACTGGTTGGCAAGCAGGCTGCCAAGCCAAATATTTGTTTCCTGTCAATGAGCCAGTAAGCTGGGTTTTTTCTCAGCCTATGAGAGTTCACAAACCTCCTGTGATCACAATTGGGTTTGAGACTTCAGACCATCTATCAAATTTGGTTGTTTTGTTTTGTGTGTTTGTTTGTGGATTTTTGGAGACAGCAGACAGAAAGTAAGGTTATGTGAGACTTGCACTTTAAGAAATCAGGGAAAAAGGGCACTTTCAGTTCCCAACTGAAAATGTTAAGGAAAAGGTGTTTTTTGGCTGCTCCCAGAACTTAACAGATTCATCCCTGATACTTCAGATAAAAAGCTGTGAGCAGAGAAAATAAATTTAAAATTTCAGTACATAGTTTCTTGCCACCCTCAGACTGAATTCTCCTTTCATTTACACACTGTTGACTACAGCTACCTTAAAATGTTGACTAAGGTAACTCTGCTGACTTCAAGAGCATTCAGCTGGGTGAAACACTGCTGGCTTGGCTATGGCACACAATGAGTGACAGAGAAGCTTTGGCTGTACAAGTTACCATGAGGTAGTTTACAGGGGAAAGAGTCACTTCCATTCTATAGCAATAAAATTGGCTTTTATGTTTCACTTTACCCAGATCCAAAAGTCTTCATTTCCACATGTAATGACAAATCCACATCTGAATTTTTCAGCTTTGCTCTGAGTTGATAGTGAGCTGCTCTTTTGCTCCTGAAAATGTATGTTTTAAACAGGGCAGCTAGAAGCTATACCTACAACAAACTTCCAAACTAAGAAGCTGCAAACTGCATACACCAAACTTCACACATTTTGTACATTAAAGTATATAGCCACACTTTTGATGATCAATATTTGACATAATAATGGTCTTTAAACCTCACAGTAGATGATTCATCTTCTTTTCTTCCTCTGTTTCTGTCTCTGCAGCTCTCTTCTGGTTTTCTTCCCCTCTCTCAACCCATGATTTAGCTCTTTTTGGCCTGTTTTTTCGCTTTCCACAGTTAGCATTTTAATGCATATTTCCAGTTATTTGCCAACAGTAACAAGCGTCGAACATATTCTGCTGTCAGAGTTTGCATTAAGAACCCAGGGGAATATGTGGCATTTTCTCAATCCTGAGGCAGTTTCTTAAATGCCATGAATAATCAAAACTGAACAGCAAAGCTTTGAAATATCCTCAAACTATCCCAGACTGGAATACTTGATTATGAGACAATAGCTGCCAGTGTGTTTTCAGATATGACTTATTTTAAGCTTATTTTAAGCTCTTATTTGAGCTTTCAGAGAGTCTATTAAAATCTCTGGGCCTCATTCTGCTGTCATATGGTACATTTGTCACCTCAAAGGTCAACAAGGATTCTAGTGAGGCAGATTAGTGTGTGTTCAGATGTAATAATTAAGTAATTTACTTGAAACATATGAGAATCAGTTTATGCAGTTACTTTTACATACAGTGAGAATATAAATGTCCCCCCAAGTTATTTTCTCAAAGGTTCTTTTGCACAGTAATTTCCTAAGTCCAGGTTTAGTAAGATGGCAACATGATCTGAAAGAGCATGTGTTAGATGAGAATGGAGTAAGATCTGAAACCTAATTTTGGTTCTGCCACTCTCATCCCACATGGCTTCATTTCCTTGATCTATTTCCTTGCCGCTAAAATAGGGCCAGATTCTATTAAATCAGCTATCTCATGCCACTGCTGTGAGTGTAAGTGGCATGACTGATGAGTATCTATCTAGTATATTAACCACAAAAAATGCTGCAAGAATTCTAAATAAGCAGTCATGGGGGCAAGTATTTCATGAAAGCATTTGTCCTTCATTCTGGACTTCTGTTTGTGCTGTGCTTTTGCTCACTAAAGCTTTTTAAATGGCCATTATTCTTAAGGCAGAGAAGTTATGAATCATGTGTGGAAACAGCAGCTGCAAGAACTTTTCAATAGAAAAGTTATTTGGGGTTTTACTCACCTGCAGACCCAGTGACATCATATTAAGAAACTGCTTCCAAAATGTAACTGCTAAAGCTCACATAAAAAAATCCATGAGTGATTTCTCAGCCAGGGACTAACACATTTGAAAAAGGAAAGAAGAATATTTTACTGATGGGCAGCAATTAACAACATAGGAAAATCCAATTTGCATTCACACCACTTCAGTCTCACTTGTTGGACTGCTTGTCTCCCAGTGCAGCTTCACGCCAGTGCTCAGCTGCTGAGCACACAACCCGCTGCCTTGTGAGATGTTAACATTTGTGAGTACTCACAGACATATTTTTGGTTTGGGGTTTTTTTCAGTTTAAGTGGACTTCTGTAATGATTCAGAGTCATGCGCCCCAATTGAGGCTACTGTGGGCAGGAGCAGTGTGTACTCAAGAGCAGTGTGAATCCCTGCAGATGCAGAAGCAGGGCAGATCCCATATCTGCCTCTTATCCTACAAAAACAGCCCACAAATCCCCTAGCAGGCTTGTCAGAGAAGGAACTGGCTGAGGCATCAGACAAATCCTGAACACACAGGCTCTGTGAAAGAGGGAGGACAGAAAGCCAAGGGGCTGGAAGAACACACAATAACTAATAGTGAATAAATGACTGCTGACCCTCCCCATTTCTGCCCTCCTTTTCAAGCTGATCCAGGGTAAGGTTGTACATCAGATGTTTTCTTTAGGAGTCTGTAGTCAGCTTCACATACACAGTTTTAAACTCAGCTGAATCATCTTATGACTTCTTTGTTAATTGATTGTGTGCTGACTTCCTTCCTAAATTAAAATACTTGGAATGAATAACTCTGACCATCATGCCTGTGATAATCTCTCAGCTTTTTGTAGGACTAATACTAACCATTTAGTGCTCAGTTCTGCTAGTGTTAGGGCAGTTTACTTTTTGGGTACTTCAGCTAAGTGAGAGCTCTCACTGAAAATCTCAAAGTTACAATATTTCCAAAATCAGATTTTGGAATATCCCTTCCTGTCTCCAGTCTTGGGCATTGGATGAATATAAAAAACAGTTCCAAGATTTTCTCCCTCATATTGCAGTGCTTAAGCTGACTGACAGGAGGGAGGAACAGTGGATGATTAATTTTAAAACAAAACATTCCTGCCAGCTCTCCACTGCTAAATGGAAGTTGTGGTGACTGAGGCATTTATGGAGAATATTTCAAAGTGAAATATATTTATCCCATGACAACACTCTATTACCATGAAATCTTGTGGTACACCTTTAATAATGAGTAATCTTTGTATAATAGTTTTCATATGATGGAATTTGTTACATCAGTGAAACAAAGCTATTTTACTATTTCTGGAGCAGGCACATTCCAATCTTCTTTTTTTTTTCCTTCTTTTTTTCTTTTCTTTTCCTTTCCTTTTTTAGAATATGCTTTCTTTTGCTGTTATTTATCCAGTTAGCAAAAACATCCATTGATTAACAATACAGTTACAATTCTACTCGCATAATCATCTGTATTATGCCTAACATCAAACAGACTTACACAACTTCAAGTAATGATTAATAATAATAGCTTTAAAAGGTTGACTTCTTCTGTGAATTTCGATCTGTTATGTTGATTTAGTAAGCATTTCAGCTTGAATAGTCAGCATAAGATTGCATGATCCATATTTAATTTGATAAATATGTTTCTTTACAGAAGAAGTTGGTTTATGTTATTTATTTAATCAAAGAAGTGATTTGTGAAGCTATTCTGTGCTCTGGTTCATAATAAATGTTTTCTTTAGAGCAGGAAAAAGTTCAGTTGTGCTCACATATTTACATTATGCACGCTATCCTGCTGTACCATGAGGGGAATTACATTTGCAAACAGAAAATAAAAATCGAATGACAGAGGGGAAAAGAAAACACTCTTTTTAGTGCCCTGTCTTGCAGACACATCTCAATGCACTGAAAAGAAATAACTGGAAAAACAGCACTAGCAATAATTCTACAGAAATCACAATGATTTGTATCCAGCTAGTGGCTGATGAACACAACTGTGTCTTGCGTTTCAACTTTAACTGCAGGGAAGTTAGCAGCACCAGTACTGTCAGGAGGCAGCGGGGCCACGTGCACAATGGCTGAAAGAGCGACCACCCAAAGTGATGCATTTCAGTACTGAAGATGCACAGAGACCTGTATCAGTTGACCTCAGTCTGTGACCACTGAAGTAAAGAGTCACTAACTCAGAAAGGTAACATGGGCTCTGCTTGTCAAAGCCTTTGTAAATCAGTATAAGCACCTTATAACAAATGCAAAACTTTCTTGGTAACCAAGTGCAACTGAGATGGGATTGAGAGGTTGGAGGGTGTCCTAGGAGCAAACCTCCAGCAGCACACAGGGTCCCAGCTGCTCTTTTTGTACAGTAAAATCTGAAACACCAAACAGCGGACAATCCAGACCAGTACGAAGCATTGAAGCTCTCAGTTTAAAACTGTGTATGTGCACCTTCTGATGGTTTAAGTCACCAGAATCAGAAGTCTCAGAATCTACCATCAGGAGTCTTGAAATGGAGGTAGAAAAACAGGGCCGAATTCTCGTTTGTATAGTGGCAGCGAGAGAGCAAAAAGATGCATTTTAACACCCCCAAAATCAGATTTTAAGCTTCCCTGATCCTAGAAAGATATTTTGTGTCACTGGGTGCTCCCAAGCTACTCTTCTTGCACCCTGATTTAGTACGTATTTGGCTCAGGATGCAGAGAAAGGATACTGCTTCACTTAAACAATGTTACAGTTTATTGTGGTTTTTGGCCCTCAGAGGGTTTTATTTTGTTTGGCTGTGGCAGCTGTACTGCAGCTGCAGGCAGAATATTCTCTTTCTTTAGTGTCAATGGCAAATTTTTAGAAATTTCCTGTACTGCCTTGTTTGGCTCTTTTATTTCTTCCAGCTTTTATTTTATGTAATTAATCTTCGTATGCACAGTGTTTGTGTTCTTCCTGACTCATTTTTGATCTCATACGCCCTGTTTGGTCTTTTGCTTGTGTAGTAACCACTAAAGCAATATTTTCCCTTTTCCTTTTCCAGATACAGCAACTCAGGCTCCAGAACTCACCTATAACTAGCATGTGAAGTTCCTATTACATTTTGGGTACTGCACCCAGTGAAAGGGGGCCCAGCTTAGAGCATCTTCAGATTATTCTTCTGCATCTCTAATCCAGTCATTTGAGTTACACTAACTATAAAATATAGCAGTGCAATACAGAATCAGAGCCTGGATTTTTAGTCCATGGTGAAGACATAGCACTCACTGGCCAGCATGATCGCTAATAGATTTTATTAGTATAATTGCATTTATGCTATTATGCCAACTCAAGCACACAAAAATCAATATTGACTAATAAGCTCTCAGTATTCTTTTAAATAAACTTAGTGTCTTATCTTCAAAGGAAAACACACACACATCAATAAGAGAGAAATACAACACAGGCAGACCTATGAAAGCCAGTGATTACTGAAATTTTTTTTACAGAAGGCCAGATTCTGAGTGTGTGCATATCTCTATAACCCCATGGACTTTCTGGAGCTACCCTGATTCAAACTAGTTAAGTTTCTGGCTCTAGCTATTTTATTCCTTCCTTTATTGCCTTACCATGCCAGGCTTACAGAAAGGACAGGAGAAATGAGGGCTTACAACACTTGAAAATGAGCTGAAATTTTGCAGTTCTGGATAAGTATTTAACTGCTCGACAAGGTTAACAATGTGTTTAGTGTGTGCACATGAGGGAAATCTTAAACAAGTGGATTTACAGAAAGAAGCCTTCGCTAGATTGAGAGTATAAATGTCTATAGCTGCAAGCTGGAAGATAATTGCTTGAAAACATTGCTATAAAAATAAACCATAAACCTCCATGACCAGCTTCATATATGTCATGGGAACAGGCTGCATGCCAAGAGACAGCAGGGAAGGTAAGAACTAACACTTGCTCCTCCGCGTCCAGCAGCACTCCAGCATGGACTGTCCACTCTCAGCCCAGCTGGATGCACCAAGTCAGGGTCGTCTGGCCAGCAAGTTGCACTGTAGAGGTGGGAATAACAGAGAGGAGAATCAGGCACCACAGCAGCTAGACTCTACATCATCTCAGAGCAAGGATGGTGCTAAACAGAGTTTGCATCCTCAGTTCAGAAAACTCCTTTCCTCCTTTTTCATTTTTTTTCTTTTTTTTTTTTTTCCCCCTCCCTTTGGTGTCAAATATAATTATCCTATGGTATGACAGCTGGCACACAGCACCAGGTTACAGCTCATGCAGTCTGCAATAATACAGGTCCATACTCTTTTATTAAAATCTGCCTCTTTTGTTCATTTCTACAGAACTGTTATTTCTGTATCTACAGAAAATGCACTTGTCATCAAAAGGGTACAAATGCGTTTGAGCTGGCAAAGGCAAAGTTTGTATTGGCATTTGGGGCATCAAATGGGGAATAACAGCATGCTAAAGTCTGAAGTCTGGTCACAGCCTATAGGAGCAATACCTTTGTAGTGTATTGGTGTTAGGTTATGTCCCTTCAACCAGTGGTAAGGGTTTCAGATTTTTTACCATCATGTTTTTGGCCTTTCAAAATTACTTTCCATCCATTTTCTTCTAGAAAGGAGTAGACAGCAAGCAAGCAAGCAGCATCATTTCTGTGTTTGTAGGTTTGGATTTCTACTCCTCTCAGGGTTTTTGCATGGGGCGTAGTTTGAGATATATTTCAGGCTTTTAAAAAAAGAATCACTGAAATCAGCATTCAGCATCAATATTTTAGAGGAATTATACAATTCAAAATTATATACTTACATAAGAAACAATGTATGACACTGTTATCTGTGTTTAAGGTCACTGCACAAGAAAATATTTTCAAGTATTTTCAACTTTTTTTTAGATATAAAACAAAAAACAATGCTATAATGTTGCCCCTAATCATGAGCTAATTATAATCATATTATAACAGATAACCTGGTTTCTAAGGTCCTTTTGGTAAATTATATCCTGCAAACACAAAATCTAGAAAGGACCATTTTTGAAAGCTGAGTTTCTTTTATGCTTCTGTGATGCCAGGACTTAGGGGTTTAAAGACAAAAGCCAAATTACTATAAATCTGTGAGACTCACCGACCCTTCAAAGGCCTCATCCCTTTGCTCTGACAATAAAAAATGCCTTTTCTGGGCATCTGCATTGTGTTTGCATTCATTTTAACATACTTTGATGTTCATTGGCAAAGTGAGGCCCTTTGTTTAAATAACAATCTGCACTTCTACCTTTTACAGTAACACAGTATCACATTCCAGCCTTGAAGAATCAGCGTTGTTCAGGGGGCTCAAAATAAAAGGTAGGGGAGAATCAGAAACATTGTCTGAGCCCTAAATGCCCTGGGGATCTATGGCTTTAAGAAGGAAAAAGTTGGCTGAAGTTTTTCTGTAGTTTGGCCATTTGATCCTCTTCAGAAAGACAGAAAAATAACCTGAGCTGACACGGTGATTTCAAGGCCTCTGAAGATGTGTTGAAAAAAATATCAACGCTTGTTAAGTCTGCTGTCTTGAACCTATAGCAGCAATATTGAATTCTTCGGGGAATGAAGCTCACTGGCAATCTTCTGATACTCAGTCCTATGTGAGGTGGGATGAGGAGATCAGTCCAGTCTGGCAGTGATTCAAAACTAAACAGTATATTTTTGAGATCTTCAGTAAAACAAGTTGATGGAAACAGTTGTTTTTTCAGTGAGTGGAGGGGTGGCCCAGTGAACGCTAGAGTCAGTAGCTTGCATGCCACTGCCTAATCTGCTTTATCAGAAGTCAGTAAAGAGCTCAGAGAATGAGGGCTTGTGGAAGTGCATTTAGGTATTATGTTGCCTTCTCTAGGGTAGGCCAAGTGGTAAAAGCAGTAAAAAATCATGTAGATGTTAGAAGGTCATACATGGGATAAGGAAGCTGCTAGGACCTGCACATGCAAAGAGAACAGTCTGTTTTCACCCTTCCTTCATTGCTTTCTTTATAAAATAAAATGAAATATTTCATGGCAGAATATAGAAAATAACAGAGAAAGGGAATCCTAGCAATGCTTATTTTTAAAGTGTTTTTCCTTCCCACACTTGCCTTTAAGACCATCAAGTAAAAAGCTCTTGTCAGCCTTCCATTCGATTTATTTCTCTGGCTCCACAATGTGCTTTCCCTCCTTGCATCCTTCCTCAAGACCACTGCTGGCTCTTCGTTGTCTTGTTTTCTGGTTTTTGCTTCTGGTTTTGTTGTCACCAGGATTCCAACATTTTACCTAAATTGCTCAGAGGAAAAATATCAGAATATTTCATTTCATCAGCTTGAAGTGCTTTGTTTTTCTATGGTTGTAGCACTTCAATTCAGCTGTAATATTTTGACTTTAGCAAAATAGCAAAATAACCTAAACTGTAAGCACTGAGGTCAATGTATAACGGTTGAAGCTTGCTGTGGGTGTCTTTTTGAGGTATTTAATGTCATGAGCAATTTTGATATTTTATTGTGATTCCAAGCAAGGATAAAATTCCCTTTTTTCTTTCTTTTTTTTTAAGAGAAAATAAATTTCTCCAAAACTTTTAAGCAGAAATTTCAAATGTTGTTCTGCTCTAATAAAAATAATTATTGTACAACCACTGATGGTTCAGACCAATAATAAGATTGCTTCTTCCAGAATTTAGCCTTTTGATTACCATTGACCATATTATGATACATAGATTGACAGGTTTCAGCAAGATAACTGCTCTCCACAGTTTATTTATGTTTGATTTTATACATTGTGGAAATTTACATTTGTCTTTGCCTGACCACACTTCTCTTCGGTTTAAAACATTAGGGTGCCATGTGCCCAGCTCCTCTTCCAGATGGTCATAGGATCCTCAAAGCACAGGAAACTACTCAGGGCAAAGAGGGTGTACTTTCCCTTTTGTTTTAGCTCTGTCCCCATCATGCTGTCCAACTCCCCACCACCCACCCCCATGCCATGACACCAGTGTGTGAGCCTGCCACGCTGTCTCTCTTCCCAAGCTCTCTGTGGGGCCACACAGGGACAGGTTGCGTAACTCTGGGTAGATTACAAAGTCTGTGCCTGGCACCTGAATAGTCTCCAATTAACAAGTTAAATGAAGAGTTCAAGAACATGTACTGGAGTCAAAGCCAGCCTCATTCAGTGATGTAACTTCTATCCCAGAAAGGTCTTGAGGTTGCAATCAAATGTGAAATTATCTTCAAGCTAGATGTCAAGGCAACTCATGTCATCCCAGTATTCCATAAACTACTTCTGAACCATAGCAGACATTTAGTTTGTTTTTTGCCCTCAAGTGAACAAAACTACATAGATGAATTGTGCAAGACACCAACCTTATCTCACAGCCCAGAAAAAACTGAACTTCCATCTTCAACCTTTTCCAGACTTTTCTATCTGGAAAAAAAGAAATCAAAAAAAAAATTGGAAAGAACTTTACACAAATTGATTTTTTTTTTTTTAATTTAAAGTTAAATTGATGCTACTCTTGCTGCATTCCTGATCTTCAAAATGGTATTACAGGACTTAATCATATTACATATACCTGTAATATTGTACTTGTAAGCTTACAAGCTTTGGAGATTGAGACTAAATTTTCTATTTTTCGATGTACAATTTTTCTTAATGTAAAAGTTTGTCAATGGGAAAAGAACTTGGGGTACTTTCACATGTGGTATCTTTCCATGGTCCCAAGAAGTTTTACATTGTATAATATTTATTTATTTGAAAATTTTATCTTGCAAAGTTTCTAAATACAAAATTATATATAAGCCACTTTCTGTGCTTGAAGAAGGAAAGAAACAAAGCTTTTTTAGTTATTTTAATTTTCTAAAAGTATTTTTTCTCAGTATTTCTATGGGGTTTTTTGGATTCCCCCCTCCTCCCCCGCTTTCCCCCCGTCCAGGGCAGAAAAAGGTGAATTTTTTTTCAGTATCTTTGACTTCTGGAAATCTCTACCAATAACCTCTGGTTCAGCTTGGGATCTCAAGCAAATACAAGTTGGAAATGTTGCCCATGGCCAAGACAGACCTCCAAAATACCTGTTATTCCCACTGCCTGCAAATGGAGGACTTCTCCTTCTGCTGGGGGAATCCAGGTCTGAAATGTGGATGTGTGTGCTGTGCATCAGGTGGTCCTGGTCCCAGCAGTTCCAAGGCTGAGCTGTTCCACTGAGCACTGGTGCATACATGACTAGCCTGTGCTCAGTACATTCAGCACATTGTGAATAATTTATCACTTACTACATGTCCATAAGCCAAAGGTGCAGCAGAGATGCACTTCATCTCCGGACACCCTATGCATGGTCCACACTGTTAATGTGTGTTTTCCAGGGCTTTCAAACATCTGGAAAATCCAAATAAGTGGCTGAATTCCTTTTCCATCTGGAGATCATTTATATACAACATCTATGCTGGCTGTCATGATGTTCCCTTATCTATTGAATGACAGGCAGAAATGAGGAAGGCAAGAGGAATTATTTATATTAATTACTTTTGTTTATATTCTCCATAAACAGAATATTTTACGTTACTGACACTCAGGATTTCCGCAGAGAAGGCGAGACAGGAAAGCATGCGCTGTCTCCAGTGAAGGTGGGCTCTGAGGGCAACACAGGAGCAATTATAAGTGAGCATGTTATGGGGACGACTCATTGGCCCCCTGCTCAGCTCTGCACAGTTTCAAAGCCTGCAGTTATGCTCTAAGCAGAAAATCAAGTGGTGCCAGAGTCCCCAGCTGGGATCAGAACAAGAATTGCTACAGCGTTCCTCATAGGCCAGCGCTTCCAGCTCCGGCAAAAATATCGTGTGTTTGCCAGGTGATTCAGTAACATTTATAGGGAATTTGACAGAAATAGGGTCGCAGTGAAGAGCTGAGCTGTCTCGCACGCTGGAAACAGTACACAGGTATCTACCCCCCTCTAGAGGTAAAAGTCTGAAGCATCTGTTTCTTGAGCAAAAGTACTTGGCTGATCCGAAGCAACTGCAGTGGTCCAGGCTCTCCTGGCTGCCACCCTACTAAAGTAGCAAATGGCTTAGCTTGTATGTCTTGCATGCCTCTGTAAAGTGGGCACAAACCCACTGCCTGTTCAGTGGGATGGTAAATTACAGACCTGCTCATGTAAAAGGTAACAGGCAACAGATAAAAAAGATTTCTGACTCAGTGTTCTCTGCAAGGACAAAAAAATCAAAACAAAGCAAAACAAGTCCACCGTAAGTAGCAGGACATTAAAATATTTCTTAATATTTTACTTTCTTTGTTTTAGTCTAAATCATACAGCCAGTGCCTGTGTCAGAAGGGAGTAACTATATTTGGGTCTTTTGCACATTAATCCCAAGACTGAAGTTTTGACGAGCCCTTAAGAAATGCAGTGCATACAAAGAGTTATATATATATGTGCAAAGCCCCTATATCTGACCTGCTGTGAGCTCTACCATCCCAAACAGAATCAGTGTCTTAAAAGGATCCTGGAGTGACACAGAAAACCTTCAGTTATCACAACTGCTACCCACAGACATGTCATATTTGCCAGTACAGATGTGGATATATGTTGCAAGACAGTTACAAAGCCACTTTACACACCTTGAAGGTGGTGGGATGGAAAATATTAGAGGCACAAGAAACTGCAAGATGTTTTACTGCATAATGTACCTTCCCTAAAACATGGAATAATGCAGCACAAAAGATCACATTTGTCGGAGTTTGAGTAGCTGATATACTTGCTGCTGGGGTTGGTGTAGTTGCTGTACTTGGAGCTGGAGTAGCTGCGTTATCTGTTGTAGTCAGAGTTTGAATAGCTGCTGTACTTGTCACTAGGGTTGGTGTAGCTGCTGTATTTGGAGTTGGAGTAGCTGCATTGTCTGTTGCTTTGCCATCAGATCCAGAGACATTTTTTTCCCTTTGAAGGTGCTGGATAGTGTTGAACAGGGCTCTGTAAGCACAGGCCAAGCCCCAGCACGTTGACATGATTTGTCCCTCTCTGGTATGACCAGAATGACAGCACACCTCATTTAAGTGTTTTACTAATTTTTCTGGATTTTGCACTTGTTCAGTGGTGAAGTTCCAAAGCACAGGAGGGGCCCACTGGCCTAGATACTTGCTATACTGTCCCACACACCCTGCCACTCATGGCTGCCTCGCCCTGGGGAAAATCTCTTGGTCCTCCTGTATCGTCATCTAACCCTAGAAAAGGCCCAAACCTGACTCTGCTTAACTTTTGAGATCAAACAAAATGGTCCTGGGTAAAACACACTCTGTATGCATTGCAACATGGTGATCACCATCATGATCAGCAGGCAGGTCTCAAAGACCATTCAAAACCTTCAGAACTCTCAAATGATGCTGGAAATAGTCTTGTGGGGGAGCTGAGAATGTAAGGGAATGTCTCCTTCATAGGTTGACCACCAGGGGAGAAAAAAAAGATGTGCAATTGCTAAACACTTCTATTATATACCTCCCAAAGTATAGAGGTGATGGCCGCATCGGGAATGCAAGCCAGATCAGTTTCAAGATCAACGAGTCTATAGTATTGCAAGTCATTACCATTAAGTACTGGGTTCAGCAGTCGCAGTCATTTTTCTCCTTCTTAGTAGCTGGTGCAGTGCTGTTTTTGATTTTTGGTCGGGGAACAGTGCTGATAACACTGATGTTTTTAGCTACTGCTTAGAATGTTTACACTAACCAAGGACTTTCTGAGCCTCATGCTTTGGCAGATAGGAGGGGAAGCCAGGAGGAAGCAGAAACAGGACACCTGACCCAAACTAGCCAAAGAGGTATTCCATACCACAGCACGTCATGCCCAGGATGTAATGGGCAGTTACCCAGAAGGGCTAGATTTTGCTGGGGTGGGGCTGGGTATCGGTCGGTAGTGAGCCGTTGTATTCTCTTCTCTTGTTATTTCCGTTATCATTATTATTATTGGTGGTAGCAGCAGTGGTTTGTGTTATACCTTAGTTAATAGACTGCTCTTACCTCAACCTGTGGGAGTTGCATTCTTCTGATTCTCTTTCCCATCCCTCCGGGAGGCGGGCGGAGGGGTGGTGGGGTGGTGGTGGGTGGCAGTGAGTGGGCTGCGTGGCAGGCCTTAAACCACGACAGTACAATGAAACAAGAACCTTAGCCCAAGCCCCCCAGCCGATAAACACTAAACCAGCAAATACTGGCTGTAAGTAAGGTACGACATGCTGAAACTCCAAGGCCAAGAGCAACAACTCTGAGAGCCAATAAATCAGCATTTTGACGAGTGACTATTAATCCAAAACAATAAATGCCTATCACAAATAGGATTAGACACACTCCAGTCAGATCTGTCATTATCTCAACCCTTCATGCCCCACACTGGGAGCCACAATGAACTGTCACGGTTTAAGCCCAGCCGGTAACTCAGAACCACACAGCCACTTGCTCACTTCCCCCCTCCCCCCCACTTCCTCCCCCCCTCCCGGAGGGATAGGGAGGAGAATTGAAAGAACGTAACTCCCACGGGTTGAGATAAGAAC
>WYDI02027301.1:0-14346 GCA_009867235.2 Psittacus erithacus | reverse complement strand
TGATATTTACAGTGATCAATATCATCATGCAGGGGGAACCAGATGATCTTAAGGCTCTTTCCAACCCTAACCATTCTGTGATTACATGCACATGTCTTAAGGCATATCCTATCTATATAATTGGCAAATATGTTTCCAATGACGCCTCTTTCTAATCTAATTCCAACATGATCGTTGGGCAAAGAGGCATTTTTCCATGTCCGTTCAGTGAGACAGCTTTGAGGTAAGATGACAAAATATATAACAATCCAAACAAATACATAGGACAATGTCTTTTTCTGTGGGTGGTGAAGACATAGGAAGGTCCTAACATCACCCTGTCCCCTACTTCTCATCTTTATCGATCCAGGTATTATCTGTTTCATTGGTGAATATGCACATATAACACTTTTTTGTGTATTTGTTTGTTTGTTGGGATTTTTTTCCCTAGGGGGTTTTGGAGTTATTTTTACTTTCTGCATTTGAACTAAATTAACTGTCTGCAGATAATGAACATAAGAAGATGGCTGGTTTGGTGTATGGTATGTATTGCAATCCAAGGAAGAAAAATAGAGTTGGAATGCTTTTTTTTAGCAATACATGTATTAATCTGATACTTTCTGCACACTATTCCTGTAATTTACTACCAGAGCCATTGCACTGCTTTGCTTCTCATCCTACATGAGAAGGCTGTCTTCAGCAAATTTCTTTTCGCAAAGACTGCAAGATGCATAAAGTCTTGGATACCTTCCCAAATGTAAATAATCTATTCAGAGAGACTGTGAAATAAAATTTCTCTTTCTTTCTGTATCTGTAATAAACAATTTAGATCTTTCATCTGAGCTGCCTATAAATTCAAGAGTGAATGTCATAGTCTTGATTCCCAAAACTCACTGGAAGATTAACAATTATCACTGCTTTCTGAGTTAATTTCTTTCTCCAGGTCAAGCTCTATTGTCCGCTGTTTCTCTTGTGACATTCTGTCTATTTCTGCTATATCATTGATCTGATATTGGCTTAATTAAACAATAGGATAGTTTGGTGTTAACGTCAACTAGAAAAAAAAAACCTCTGAAAAAAATGCTCTGAACCCCAATGCTGCATCTTATTTAATGGTGTGTGGTTGAAAGTAGATCTCTCTGAGCAGGGTCCGCAAAATTTCTGTGTGAACAAGAAACACATCAATATACAGGAAATCTCTAAGCATGGTGAGCACAGAATATGGGCTCGGCAATTTCCTCCTCCTAAGAGCTTGAGTGGCTGCATCCAGAGCTTTTCCCATTGAATTCAAAACCATGACAGTAACTTCTGGTTTCTCTGAACCTCAGCTCTGCTGTTCTAGGAAAGAGCCAGTAACATTTCCTTTCCTCATAAGAGTAAAATCTGAGGGTTTTGATACAACGCTAAAAGATTTATTTGTTCCTAATCCTAGTGAGTAAACTCTGGATCTATGCTAACCCCCTAAGTGACAGTCAGAAACTTGGTAGTATGGCTAAAATACGTCGTGGAGAAACTCCAGTGGAAATCATATCAGAATTACTTAGCTTGGAGGTGCTAATTGCAGTGGTTACTTCAAAACGTCCAGTGGTGTGTTTCAGCTGCCTTAGAAAAGCTTTTGTATTGGTGCCCTGAGTTCTTTTTAAAAACAATAGATAAATAAATGTAATTGTGCTAGAATCAGATAAATCACAATAAGAAAATTACCTTTGAATTTCTCCTAGGGATTTCCTAAAAGCCACTTTTTTCTCATATTTTACTATACAGATTTCTTTTGTCGAATCAGCATTTACAATGCCTGTAGCCCAGCAAGAGTCAAGGGGAGGTTTCATGGCATTTCCTCTAAGGTTGTCAGAAGCATCATCTAGAAACACAGGCAGCAGAATGCTCTCAGCTACACTGCCCAGAGGAAAAGCTTGCTCTTTCCTAAAGAGAAAAGCGCTCTTGTTACCATCACAATGTGTCATAAATGGTACAGCACCACTGCAAACCTAGCAGTGATCCAAGTTTGCTAATGAACGCCATGATAGTAAAACTATCTGGCTGTATCTCAGCATGTGTCCACTCGTGTCGGTAGATTCCCTGCTATTGAAACTCATTTCACCAGGTGATGCTTTTTTAATCATTCTACTTACAAAACTGAAGCCTATTTAGCAGAGTAAACAAAAAATGCTACCCAGCAATTAACAGGCTAACCTTTTCTGTGGGAGGACTGGAGCAAGAAGCTTCTGATACTCTTACATTGTGTACTTCAGCTCTGTGGGTAGCAAATATCAATCAATGGTAATCAACTTCTTGTAAGGAGCTCCGCACCCATTAGAGGCCAGCATGAATTTTTACTACTTGCATCTTATAGCTTAAAGCTTAATTCACTGCTGTTGTGTTTTTCAAAGTCCTCAAAACCTGAGGAATAAGTTTCATCCATTGCCCTAAGCAAAAGGGCTCTCTGAAGCCCTGTTTTGCTCTTTATTATGCTAAGGATAATTTTTCTCTGTGGAATTTGGAAGGATATTGTTGAGTAAAAACAGTTTTATGCTTCAGGGAGCAGATTTTAGTACCATGGCTTTGTTTGCATGACCCCGTGACCATCAGAATAATAGGGGAGGCACAAAGATCCATGGCACTGCATGAGAATTGTAATATCATAGTATCAGTATCACAGATAGAACTCTCTTCATCAGGCTGTACTATCAGATGTAGTGAACTTTAATGCCCTACTGTTTAGTCATACAAAACCTGCCTTATGCTAACTGTTATGAGATCACATTGATCCTGCTTTTAGTGTTGTCACATGTAACCATCTGGCATCAGGACAAGTGCCAAAACATGACTTGCATATTTGCTGGGTTGGGGAACAGACATGTTTGACTGTGAACCGAGCCAAATTTTTGTCATATGTACAAATATTGCTTCTCCCTACAGCTTGGAGAACGCATGTTTTCACAGAGCTACTTAACTCCATCCTCATCGCCTGCATTCTGCCCCTGCTCTGAGCCATAAAAAGCCTTTATGTTTGTCAGGTCAGTAAAAAGCAGAACATCATCCTGTTTATTTTATAGCTAACTTCATTAGTAAGAAACAGCAAGGACTGAAATACAGGGCTGTAAAAACCCAGCTTAGGTTTGGAATGTAATGTAATTCAAGTAATTAGTCCACTTAAAGTTTTTAATGTGGTCTCTTGGTTTCCAAAGTGCTAAAATGCTTTTTTAATGGCTCTTCCACAGTTTTTCATTGAGTTGGCAACCTGGCTTTAGCCATCAAAAAAACAGGCCATATCTTAGTATCCTATTTGTCATGCCAGAATTTCAGCTGGTAGGTGCTGATGGTATACCTATGGGGCCAGCTGAAATACGTCACTTTTCACCAGCTGAATCTTGTTGTGCTTTTCATAGAATCATAGAACGGCTTGGGTTAGAAGGGACCTTAAAGATCACCTTGTTCCAACCCTCACTAACAAGTCTAAAAGAACTTAGGTATACTACCAGTTCATACTGTCTCCATTTTTGCGTAACGGTACAAGAAATGATCTAAGGTTCGTAACTTTATGGTGAACTGCTTTGCACCTGTGTTGTGTAGTTCTTCTAGACCTGTTTATCACACCAGAAACTTGAACCATTAGATTTAGCACTCTCATGCGTGTGCTGGGAGTTCTGGATTAATTGTAATTTAATATGCCTCCTTGGCTATTCACAGTAACAGCTGACCTGTGATACCTGGTCAACTGATAACCATAGGCAAATGGATAAAAGCTTCGATCCATACTGGAAAATATGGTCACAGAGAAGTAAAAGCAGGTATATCCTAGTTTCTGTTTTGGCCAGGAATGCAAACACTATTGAGGGACAATTTCAATAAACTGCAAAAACAATTAAAAAATGAACCCACAATCTGAAATTTTGGATCATTTCACCCTGACTGGCTCAAGCTTTGCTTCCCTAAAACTCCACTTATATTCACATTTAGTCAGATTAAGGATTTAAAGACTTGTTTTGCCTTAATGAAGCCTTATGTAAGTATCAAGGCCTTTAGGATTTAGAGCCTCAGGCTAAAAATCTCATGAGACCACTTTCAGGATTCATGTGCTTTATGGCCAGGAACAACAGTTATCTGACTTAAGCTCCAGTGTAGAACAGATTTTAGAAATGTTCTTTTATATTTCTGGAACAGAAACCAACATTTTCCCTTCAGAATATCTGATTCAGACCGTATATGCTGAATACGTTGAAGACAACTTTCACATTAGCTCAACTAGATACATATCATTTTGGTTTTTCATAAGTTTGTTTAAAAGAGTTGGATTAATAGATGTGTCTCAACATAATATTGATTCTTTAACTAACCTTTTCCCTACGTAATGCTTCAATAAAGCTGAATTTCTTACCCTCAGAAATAGCCAGAAAACAACTTCCATTCTGCAGGGGAAGGAAAAAAAATGACAAAGGAAAAGCATTTCAAAACATTTAATTTTTATTCAGATTGAATCTCATGGCGATTGTATGCAAAGCTTGATAAAAGTGTTAATGTACCTCAGACAACTTTCAAAGAAAGAGAACTACAAGTCAGCTTATCAGATAAACTTTTGAAGCATCTTTAAAACACTCTAAAAGTGTTCAAAGCATCCTTCATAACCTTTGCGTACCTTTTAGACAGAAGTTTGTAAACAGTTTGCATGGGATTCATATCACTTCATTTACTAGGCAGATAAGTCTCTAAGCTAAACTAAACTCTCTCTACAGAACATTATTGTTGCCATCAAGATGGTTTGAAGATATAAGCAAGACAGAATTTGTAAGGAAAGACACTATTTTTATTACAGCATTTCTGCAGTTGGAAAAACCTGAACACCTCTTTCACTTGCTCACACTTCTCTTTAGATCTGAAACCAAAGATGGAGAAAGAAATGCCCTTCTAGGGTATGATTCATCCTTTCCTAGGATAGATACGATGATTCACTCTCTGTAGGTGCCTATTCATCTCTGTTGACCCCAGACGGATTCTGGTTGACTAACGGTAAGCAGCTAACATGAAGATAGAAAAAACCAGATAGATAACCTGGACTCTACTTTGCAGTTATAAGGGTTTCTCATAGGAACTTTCTTCCTTCCATTATTTGCATTAATTCAGGTGCAAGTTCTGACTGCAATATTTACAATTCATTTCTTTATTTACTGTCAATCCAGAACCTCCTCTGAAAGTATCTTAGTGTTCAGAGTGACTGAATTACCTATTCCCAGAGAGGAACAGCAGCTGTTTTGCTTTCTAAACAATTCAGAGTTCTTCTGGGAAATAGGTCTATGGATCTTCAAAGATCACAACATTTTATGTTAATATCTGATTTTAGTTGATGGTAAAATGACAATGTAGCTATTGCTACAGAATGTTCAAGTAAAAACATTTAGCATGTGCTGAATATGTTCTTTTGATCTCACTGAGGTTCTTAATGTATTATTGCATATTTTCAAATGACATAAGGCTATAAATGCCTTTTTTTTTTCACTCTTCAGCTGTACTAGTTGCAAAAGCCAGGGCTTGCTGGAGACTAATCCTAAATCATTTCTGTAAAGGACAAGTAAATCAATATACCATCCTAACTGAAGACTTCTCTAGTATGTGAAGTTGAAAGTGTGATCATCCAAGACCGAGTGATAAGGGCAAAGGTATGGTCAGAAATAGTATCAGTTGTTCATTTAGTTTGGCTAGAGGCACGGTTTGGTCCTTTTTCTCCCTCTGTGGTGGTGTTTGGCTTTCTGCAAAGAAGAAAAGCAAGAGGAAGGGCAAGAGGTCCCACTAGCCAGGCCAAGTAAGAACAACAGGAGACAGGATATATTAGACAGCCAAGTTTCCCAGAGGTATCTTTAATAGTTGGCTCAAGAGCAAACCAAATGTAGTTTTTAGAGAAAGACTTGGCTGAAGTGACTCAGCAAAGACTGGATCTTGAAATTCAGCCCTTGAAACATGAATACCTTCAACTTGTCTCAGTACTGTTGCTTTTACTTTCTAGTACTTATTAGGATCAGTTCAATCCTCATTTGCTGAGTGACAAAAACATCTTCTAAAGTTTCAGCAGCTCTTTCAGAGAATGCTTACTTAATTTCAGGTCCTTTCTAGGTATGTTTGCCTGCACTGGACATGTGTGATAGAGACAAAGACAGAAACCTAGGGAGACTACATCACTCTGTATGTGACTGAAGACAGGATTACGCTGTGCATAGATGCTGTTGGAGGGGAGAGAACCCAAAGCAGAGCAGTCACAATTTTTCTCTCTCCTCATCTGTCATGAAAATCAAGTGTCTCCATTCTTCCTAGCATGTTTACTGGTGTGCATTCACTCCAACTGATTAGGTTCATACACCCTAACTAATGTACCTGCTGAGAGAAGCCAAATGCAGCAGAGCATTATGTGGTTTGCTGGAGAGCCAAGCCTGGCATGCACTGTCCATAGTGGACCCATTTGTAATTTGCTTAATTTTGTGAATGCTGTGGATAACTGCCAGGTAATTGCTGGGGGTGCATGTACATTAGAGGTTGGCAGGGGTAAGGATGAGAAATCTATGAACAGTTAGTTAACTTTGGTCTTGTGTCCTTTATAATTAGAATATTTGCTATCAGTGACAAAGTGCCCTGACTGTTGTTTTAATTTTTTACTTTTTTTCCACCATTTTCAGCTAGAAATGGCTGTTTTTCTTCTTCTGCAAATTTGCCTATAATTCAGAATGTGTGATTTGTCAAGTGTTGCTGGAATGAGTAAATCTATAGGGAAGGTATGTAAATTGTGAGATGCAGAGTGCAGCTGTGAGGAGGATGGCTTTGTGGTTACAGCTCTGGCTGTGGACTCAGCAGGGTATTGCTTGTTTCCTATCTGCTTTGTGATTATTGGCCCCTGAATGAATCACTTCAGGCTTTCTTCTGTACCCAAAGCAGTAGATCCTAAAGTATATATTTTTCTAGGCTGTCTTCACCACCTTCATCTTATTTTCATCCTCTTATTGTATTCAGCAGATGCTTGTCTTTTTCTAGCACCCAGAATATAAACCCTGCCCTCCTACTATCACCCAAATCACAGTGTTAGCTTTTCTACACTCCCTACTGTCACTCAATGCATCTTCTTTCTCCCAGGTACACTATGAACTCCAGCAAAAACCTTGGAAGCCACCACGGCCTTCCTTTGCCTACGCTCTTGTGCCCCATTCTTTTAAACAGGGACATGGGTCCCACCCATAACCTTATTTTTCATAAGCTGCTGCCTTCTCAGGTTGGGAGATCTCTTTACTATGTACAGTGATAGTCCTGCTTAGATGAAATTCCTTCACATTAATTGAAATATCTCATAAAATATCTAATCTCAATCTTCATTTAGATAAAATTAGAGAGTCTGGGAGGTTGACCCTGAGTTGAAGAAACTTAACCTTCTCCTAGTACACTCATCTAAGAATATCAGAAAAAACCTTTCTCTGTGAAGACTATGAGAACATAAGCTAAGTGGTGCCAAAAAATAGAGAAACTAAGAAAAAAATATATGAAGAAAAAACCGTTTGGGTTTCTTGCCCTCCAGATCAACTATCAGATTTGATAAAATACATGAAAAATCAATATCTGTAATCAAGTTACCAATGACTACTCTTACATACTTTCTGGCACCTTTTCAGGCAGTCCCTAAAACTGTCCATTTTAATTCATATCTGGACAGAAAGTCCATATGTAGTCATAGGAAAGTACAGAGTCCTGAATTACATATATGCTTCTTAGAGTTCATTAATGCTGAGGGTAAATGCTTCTTTACCTGTGGAGAAAGTCTGATTACCAGAATTCATTGATCTGTCCTTTATCCCTTCATCAGTGTGGTTTGGGCCCCAGTGAGATGCTGAACCCATTCACGTCTTTGATCCTGAACATCAAAGTCCTTTAGAGAATTAGCCCGTGTCACCTGAGGACTTGTTTCCCTGCAGCCTATATGCTTTCCAAAGACACAGCATTTGTGTGATAAGGAAAGGATTGTGAACAGGGTTCTCAGAAGCATTTTGTGAAATTTCATGCTCTGAAACTTTTTGCTAGTCCATAAATGTCACCAATACCTAATGGAAAGATCAGTAATGTAATCCCATGAGGGAAAAAAGAAACATATAGACCTCATCCCAATATTTTATGAGCTGTTCAGCACCAGCTTGAAGAACATAGAGAAAGGGTAATATGTGCTAAATACACAGTTAAATGCATTGGTTAAATGTACGTTCCACTTGGCTAATTACAGAGCTGTACATACTTTTATGAGTCTTTGTCTTCTTTTTCCTCACCTAGACAAACCATCCCTTGATAAATGAACTTTCTACAACACAGATCTGCAAAACATAGATAATCCTTCAAATCAGTAGGTGTGCAGGGCTAAAATGGCTGATTAAAAGCCAGAGATATTAGAGAGTCCTGAACTGGGAAGTACTGACACTAACTTGGAGACACAGATTGCTACCAATTTCTTAGAGTCCCAGGGTACTACTCTGACAGGGGTCTCATGATCCCAATGTTATGACTTGAGTCTACTGCACATTATTAAGGAGGTATTCTTCAGATTTGGCCCTCAGCAGACAAGCAAGAGGAAAACAAAATTACTTTATTTAGAGACATCTGTTTCAAGATATTAACTAGTAAATAATGCATAAGTTGGGATGATGTTTTGGCACCACAACACTGTAGAGCTGAATAAAACAAATAATACTCTGTCTATTTCTTGCCAGCTAAAGCTAAATAAGTTTGGGAGACTACAAGCAAAGAAGAAACAGATTTTTGTCTGTATGTTTGTTTGCTTGTTTCCCCAAAGCTAGCATTTCCCTAGCATTGCATGGTCGTTCTGACAAAGAACTATGAGGACTGTGTACCATGTGACAATGTGGGATGCATACAATGGTATGGCTAATGGAAGCAACCCCCCAGTCCTCCATCCTTCCCTCCCTTTGTACAACACAATTTAGTCATTTCTAAACAGTTTTAGGTACCAGCAGGAATTCCAGGAAATCCTTCTCTGATTTTAGATAATGTTGAATTACTGTGCTATAGCTTGTAGCAGTTCAGGCTCACCAGTAACTCAGCTAATCATCCACTGGGATGGAGGAAAAGGTGAGGAGACAGCTGGAAGCAATAACATTCTCACCTTCTGGTAAAGAGGCAAGTCAATGTTGCTTTTATTACATTTTTCTTCAGGAATAAACTCTATCTGAAAGAACTGAGTTTTCATCTCCATCTGTGTTGAAGTCACCAATTGGCCCAAATGGACATAGAGTTTGATTACAAAGCAGTTTTTCTAATCAGAAGAACTGAAGATTCTGCTGTGCTTCCTAATGAATTTGGAACTGAGTCAGAATCTGTGGGAATTGTGTTACAGGCTTGGGTAGAACCCAGGTTTGGTTGGCTTTATGCACTTGAAGCCCAGTTTACGAAGCTGCTCAAGTGAGCACTTTCCAGTCTTTGGGTTTCATTAGAATGGTTTCATCTGTCTGTCTGAAGAATACACTATGAACATCTCTATCCCATCTGCCTGGACATGTTCCCGTAACCTGCTCTAGGTGGTCCTACCTTGGCAAGGGGGTTAGAGTAGGTCATCTCCAGAGGTCCCTTTCAATTCTAATGACTTTCTGATTCTGTGTTCATACAGACAGAATTGCCTTTGTGCATGGCATAGTGTTTTCTTCAGCTAACCCACCTAAAAGTTCCTTTTCTCCTCACTGCCATTAGGTCTTTACAATCAAAGCACAGCTTGTTTATCACCTGTATTACAGTGACACCCACAGACTCACTCAGAGTGAGTGCTGTTGACCTACCCATGACCATGTTTCTTATTACCTGTTTCTGTCTCTACTGCTCTTTTGGATGCTACAGCAATACAAATGATAACAATAAGAGTGGATGAGCTTTTCTTCCTGGCAAAATGAGAACTCAACTAGAGAGCAAAAAGAGGTCAGCAAAGTAAGATCAGTGACTGAATGTGCATTTCTAAAAACAAATGAAAAAGTTGACCTCCCCAGGGTATGTCAAAGGCACAGACAGGACAAAACATGATCAGACACCATGATTCACAGAGCATTCATGGCAGCTGAGGCCATGATGTGTGTTCTGCAGGTGCTTCACTGAACATGACAGTGTAGAAGCATCAGCAAGTTCATTAACTAAATCTTTTATATTAAAAGTTCATATTGATCCAGCAGGAATTTTGAGCTTTGATGATGCTGTTCCAGAAAGCTCGAAAACTGCCTTTTAAACCATGATTTAGTGCTACTTGTCACCTAAGAAGCATTTTCTAAATCTTCTGAACAGATTTCATTTGGATATCCATAAACTAATATAGCTCACAATGAGAAAATAAGGTAATTCAAGTCCCAGGTATTTATAAGATAGTTATCCCCCTCCTTTCTCAGAATAGACTGTTCAGTGACACTGGCCTTTTCAGCCCGATTTATGTGAGTCATGGTGAAAATGACGTATGTCCCATAAGTCTAACTCTAGTGCAGACTCTGCAGTCATGCTGACAGAGTCTTTCTCTGTGATGATTGTCCTTTCTTTGCAAATAGTCACCTTTCACTACACTCTATCAATATTTATAAAATCTGATGGGCCTTAAAACATGCAAAAAAGGATTAAATTAGTTTAATGGAAAACTGAGGACTATTTTGCATTTTGAACAGATTTTATATGTCCCTCTGTGTTTAGCGTCCTTTACCCATTACCAATCCACGATGTGTCTACTGGAATTAGTAAATCTCTTTCATTTACTTACTTAGAAGAAAATGTTTAATAGATGCTGCATAAATTTTGCAAATTGCTCTCATTTTGATGCCGATTAATAGAAAACCATGTAAAACATAAAAACAGTTTCTAGTCTTAAATTAGTGTTCTCTCCCACTTGAATCAGGGGGCTAGAAGGAAGCTCAGGATATTTTCTTATACTTGTCTTAGTCATACTTATTTCTTAATTGAGCTTCATATTAAAAGTGAAATAGAAACATATTAAGGGCTGGAGATGAGAGCGCCATTGCCTTTCTCAAGAAAGGATGAAATGGTACAAGTCTGTAGAAACATTTGGTTAATTTCAAGTTGCCTTGATTAATCAAAAGCCTTGGAAATGCTTTCCCTATGCTGTTTTAGGCTAAGTGATGAAAACTGAAGAGGTGGAAACCAATCTAATACCTTAGTGTTAAGTAAAGTACTTCCTAACTCTGAATGAAGGCTGAGCGGATAGCAATTTTCTAATTTCAGGTATTTAAATATAGTTTCTTTAAAATTTTATTTAAAATTAACTGAAATATTTTCGGTCTCTTTTTTTAGGAATAGCTGGTTTTTTGTTGGTGGTTCTTGAGGGCACTTATTTGAGTCATTTATTGTGATCATAGTGATGTTGGGGGAAGTATGTACTGAAGTTTAGTTGAGACATAGGAAATCTCACTAGCACATATATGATTCAAACCCAGCCTAGACTCATACACACTCAGAATTTTTATCACACATCAACTCTTTAACTGAAACAAAACTGGAAACTGCAGGAGAAATGTATTCATGTCATAAAAGCAAAGACTTTAATTGGCACCAAATCATCCTTTTGTTGGTAGTCTGAGCAAGCAGGTGAAATCCTAATTCTAACAGTGGAAACTGTATTGAATTTTTGTCATTTTGTCCAAAGTGGGATTGAGCACTTTGGTCAGGCATAAATACTGTGGCATGAGGAGAATTAATGTGGGATTTTTTTTCTTCATCATTTCCAATCATAATTTTCTTCCAAGAAGACAGAAAGAGAGAATTATTTGGGACCAACTGAAAAATACCTGCTTTACTTAAGGTATCTCGTAATCCTTACCTCTTTGAGTAAACACACAGACAAGGTCTGCTGATTTCCTTTCTGGTGAGCTGTGAGGTGTTATCACACGTGGTCACTTAGTTTATTTCTTTGGAGAGGACAAGACAGGATAGGGGAAAACCGGGATCTTTGCATTTAATGTAATCCCTATCAACCTGGAAGGATTGCAGGCAATAGTAGGATAACACATATATGGCTGCAGTCCATAAAAGTTCCCCTCTAAGAAGATAGCAATCCTTAATCACTTATTTAAATTTCCTCAGTGATCACACAGTAGAGACTGGTAGTTCCAGAAGGTGATTCATCCCATCCCAAGATAGGTGTCTAACATTAAGTGGGATGAATCACTGAGCAGACACGTTGTCTCTCCAGTGATACAAAGGGACCAAACAAATAAGATAAATAGTTTAGACAGCTAACTTAGACCACTGAAGTTACTTGAAACATATCTGCATCCTAATGTGTTTTTAGGATCTCAGGAGTTTCAGTTTTTTGGACTGACTGAATAGGAAGATTTGATAGAAGGACTGTAGTCCTGCCTTGCCTTTTTCATTGCCACCCAATCTTTAACTTTGCTAACAAGCAGATAGCACACACTACTTCAGGTTTTCATTTTGAAGACAAAACATACGTAAAGGAACAAGAGGGACCTAATACTTTAAACTTCGCTCTATTCAGCAGCCAATGCTTAATTACCCACAAAAAGGTGTGCAAGCTTGCACCAGCATATGCAATCTCAGAAAATAGGTTTCTTCAATTGAAGAGCTGAGCTACAATTTTCCAATGAACAATAATGCCAGTGAGACTTCCCACATCCTTCCGCCCAGTTCAACCAACATCAACAAATGCACAGCCACCTTTTCTTTTCTATACCCTATCAGGCTGTTAAAATATACAATTACTTTGGCAAATTAAAAAAAAACACCCAAAAAACTTCATCATTCAATTTGACCTTAATAGTTTGGGCATCAGGAAAGCTTGTTTAGCAGTCTAAGGACTATTTGTGAAATCTGAGGTTTGAGACCTAATCTATTTTCTGTCACTTCCAGTTACTTACACGTTTCTTTGTATTCTGCCTTAATTTCAAATCAAATATGATCCTTTATTGCTGCAAAGACTTTCCTGCCAACTAATGAAGCAAGCCATGGGAAAGTTATCTTGTGTTAGTCATAAAATTCTCTTTTATTTATTTCCATTCTTCATTATTTGCTACAGAATAAAGGTTTATCCCGAGCCAGCAATTAATTCAAGATTGTTAGTCCCTCTTTTGTTCTTGCATTTTTCACATGTGTTGCGGTTTAACTCATCAGGCAGCTAAACACCACGCAGCTGTTCATTCACTCCCAATGGGATGGTGGAGAGAATCAGAAAAAGGTAAACTTGTGGGTTGAGATAAATACAACTTAATAGGAGAGAAAAGGAAGGGGAAATAACAATAATAATAATAATGAAGAATATACAAAACCAGTGATGCACAAAGTGATTGCTCATCAGCCACTGCCTGATGCCCAGCCAGTCCCTGAGCAGTGGGCAACTCTCCCCAGTATTACTGTTCAGCTTGAGCAGCTGAGAAAGTTGTGCTGATCAGCCTGGAGAAGAGAAGCTGTGTGGGACCTCACAGCAGCTCCCAGTGTCTAAAGGAGGCCTACAAGGGTGTTAGAGAGGGACTCTTCATCAGGGACTGCAGTGATAGGACAAGGGGTGATGGGTTCAAACTGAAACAAGGGAAGTTCAGGTTAGATATCAGGAAGAAGTTCTTTCCTGTGAGGGTGGTGAGTCACAGGAATGGGTTGCCTAAGGAAGTGGTGAATGCTCCATCCCTGGCAGTGTTCAAGGCCAGGTTGGACAGAGCCTTGGATGACATGGTTTAGTGTGTGGTGTCCCTGCCCATGGCAGGGAGGTTGGAACTGGATGATCTTAAGGCCCTTTCCAACACAAACCATTCTGTGATTCTATGATTCTCTGATGCCATATGGAATGGAATATCCCTTGGGTCAGTTGGGGTCAGCTGTCCTGGTTGTGTCCCCTCCAAACTCCTTGCGTGCTTCAACCCTTCTCACTGGCTGGACAACGTGAGAAGCTGAAAAGTCCTTGACTCTAAGCGCTGCCTAACAGCAAAAACATCGGTGTATTATCAACATTGTTCTTATCCTAAATCCAAAACACATCACTGTACCTGCTACTAGGAAGAAAATTAACTCTATGCCAACCAAAACCAGAAAAACTCCCTCATTAGTGATTTATATTCCCAGAGTACCTGATCTTGCACTTATTTTGATAGTCACTAGCTAAATGAACATATGGGTCTGTCTCATTACACACTGTCATCCAAATAGATGGCAACCCAACTCCTAAGATATTCTATCAGAGTGTGAAAATAATTAGGGCAAATAAAGTTATATGGGGTGAATTTCAACCTCAGGCTTTATCCTTTCTTTTGACCTTAGTAACAATATATTTTTGTTTAACTATGTAAAATATATTTTCATGAACCTGGAGAAATATACACTCAGGTCTGGGGAAACTTGCTCCAG
>WYDI02027299.1:0-17555 GCA_009867235.2 Psittacus erithacus | reverse complement strand
TTGGATAGAAAAGTCATCTCTTGATGGTGTTGAACTTGCCAGTTCTCTGTCCTGTCCAGAAAGAAAGTCTATCCTAATTGTATTGGCAGAGGGGGGGAATGTTGGAATAAAGGCAGGAAAAATCGTATCTATCAAAACATTTAATTTCACTTTATACTTTTTTGCCTTTTTGTACCAGTTTTGAGAAGAAAACCTAATTTCAAACAATTAACAAAGTATTTTAGACGTAAGAAGGAGCCGTTCTGATCCAGATAAACACAAATGCAATGATACGTGCTGGAATAATCTGATTTTTGTCTAATTGTATTTTACTCAATTTTCTGGCAAACTTCTCTCCCAGAGTAAGAGCCCAGCCACATCCCATTGCCTGGCACACATCCCATTCGTTATTAGAATGGATGCAGAATACAGGTGTTTCCCATGGATTTATGGCTATCTTTGTCCTTAGATTTATGGTAAACAATAAACAGTTTGTGGATAAGAGCTTTATCCCCAGCAAATCCACTCCTCCTGCTGCTGCTTTTTCACACTGAGAGGTTAAGGGCTTGGAAACTGATTTCAGACTCCCAAGCTGTTACTGCCGAAGTGCTGATATGGCAGAAGGAAGGCCACGGTCATAAAAGGTATCTTTGTTTGCAAGAACTCAAACATACAGTACTGTATTACCTTCCTCCAGGTTTCACCTTGGGATGAGCTACATCCTTCCGGCCTCAGTATCATCACATATATTTCCATCCTCATTTCTTTCTATATTTGAACACATTGGTTCCCATGAAATCCAGCAGCACCAATCTGCGCAGCCTTGCTCTGGGAGTCTCAATTACTTTAGCCAAAGTGGTCTTGATGCTCTCTGTTGCTTTGGGTCTGCACTCCCAAGCACAGTGGCAGCCCCAAACCCACTGGGAGTGCACACAGCGATGCTGCTCTGCCGCACAAGCACATTACAGACTGGGTAAGCATAAAACAAGGCTCAGGACACAGGTAAATCAGAAGGGACAAGATTCCTCTGGGGAAAGTGAAAAGGTGGGAGAGCTGGAGCTGGGATGTCCCTGTGGCGCAGCACTATGGGGCAGATTCAGCCTGCTTCAGATGTGGACAGTGTCTGACCTGGCCCTGCTGGGTTCCACAATGGGTGAATGCCAGCAACTGGCCTTTATAAAGTACATCTGATGGAGCTGGATGCCTGGTTTAAGATGAGGTTAGATATTCAGGGCTAGACAGCTTTGGGATAGGAGAGGGGCCTGGTGACTCCAACAAAATACATCCCAATATGAGGAAATCCTCACAAACACTGCCAATATTCTTGCAAGACTCTGAGGAAAGACTGAGAGATGAGTAACTCCCATCACAAAGCACTGCAAAGGGGAGAAGGGTTGTTTTTAGGGAGACAGGGCAGGGAAGCTGACAAAGCCAAGAGAAAGTGAGGGATCCTCTATAGCAGGAGATTGGGAAAAGATAGACAAAGGAATATTTGGACTTTATTATTACCAGTGTACTGTTGAAAACAGAGCTGAGATGCTACCAGGGTATATTCAGCACCAGGTATAATGGGTTTTAGCCCCACCTGAAGGAGGGAATGGGTTAGGTGAGCTCTCAGCAAGGCAGGCATGAAGTTGTTCAGCACAATCAAAACAAAGGTTTTCCTGTTCTAGGCTAAGTGGGAGAGGAGAGTGGGAATTTCTGGATTCACAACCTGAACTCAGCTTCCTAAATTCTCTGTTCAGGCACCTGGCCCTTTACTTAGGCCAAACAAATAACGAATACAGTTAAACAGCTATATCTGCGTTCTGGAAATAGTCTGTGTGTGTTGTGGGGGGAGGGAGGGTGTCCTGCACAGACTTGTGGACTTACTGTGCTGGGCACACGTATCAAAATTCACCTTCATTCCTCCAATTTGACATAAGATGAATTAGACCGAATGGAAGTGTCTCATGTTCTGGTGATGTGGAAGCTCTCAGCTGTGCATCCCACCCTCCACTGAAAGCCGCTTCAAGCGAGGACTGCCAAGGAGAACACATATGCTCAAGCCCATCGGCTGCTCTTGGCATACCTGCTGCTTCCAGAAGAGGTTTGCAGAGGGGAACTAGAAGGAAGTGTCAGCAGCTGGAAGGAGCCTGGCAAAAGAGAAGGAAGAACTGATACAAGAATGTGTGACAAATACCTTGGGTGCCAAAACATCTTGCTGCAGCCTTGACTTCACAGTGACCAGTGAGAAGGGAACTGATGCGGATGGCTTTCCTCTGGTGTGCTCAAAGGCAGGAATGAACAACGGCAGCAACAGTCCATTCTGCCCCCTCTCTCCTGAAATTCAGCCCTTCACAGGGAAGGCTGCACCACTCTGAAAGCCTCTCCCCCCAGGGAGGATGGAAGCACTCCGTCAGCTCACAGTTGTCTCTAACCCACTCACCATTTAAGCTTGCTAAACCACCCACTGCTTCCTGCATGTTCCCCTGCCAGGCTGGTGTCTGGCCTCTTCTCCCTGTTTAAATACAGGCAAGATATTTTCCTGGGAGCTGTTTTGTAACAGTTCCTTACAACTTTTCTTGTTTGGTCTTGGGGGTTTTTTATTTCTTTTTACCACAAATCAGTTTTTAATGTCTACGTATTCCAGGGATGAACCTACCCAACTCACAGTGGCACTATGGGATGCACCTCCTCAGCTCTGATCCCCACGTCCATTCTTTGCTGGGAAGCAGACCTGAGAAATGCGCTGGGTCTATAGAGCTGTCTGCTGGATGCTGCAGGCAGCCTGAGACAAGTTCAGAGAGAAGGACCTGACTTGTCCAAAGGGCATCTGCCTTGTTTTGCCAGGGCCTAGAAACGGCAACTGGGCTCCATGCACTGTGTGGTGGGTGTTAATATGCCTTATACGGCACTTCCAATGCTGTAGAATTTCCTCCAAGTCTGCTCTATCACCCAGATGCTGCTGCAACTCACTCTGATGCTGCTTTAACATCTTTAACATCTATTTCACTAGAGTGATCCAGAAAGCAGAGGGTCTTATTGGCAAATTTAACCAAGGCTTAGCACAGAAAACACAAAGACCTTACATCTAGACTTTCAGATGACACTAGATCACACAGTGTTAAAGGAGATAAACCCTAACATCTGTAATTCTTTCAGTTGCACCTTCTCCTTTGCAGTCCTTCAGAAAATCTGTGCCCAGAACAACAAATATGGCCAAATCCTGCCATAGCTCAATCTATTCAAACCCAATTTCTAACCCAGAATCACACAAAGAAGCCAATTCTCCCCAAAACAAGGACAGGCAGAATTTCTTGAGCCTTTCTAATGTCACAGGAACGGCCTGGTGCTGATCATCCAGCCTATGACCCTCTCTGGGTATTGTCATCAGAGGAATATGGGGCCACTGTGTGCTCAGATGCTGGGTAGGACAGGCTTTAAATGTGCATAAATAAGAGGAAAAGTGGAAGGGTGATCCTTCTGCACCCCATGAATCTTAAGCTTAGTAGCAGACAAGTCCTTCGCTAGTATCAGTTGGCTGTTGGGTGACTAGGTATGGGATATCATGAGCCAGCAGCCACCCCAACACACATCGTAAGACAGCTCAGGGCTGCCCATCTCACCTAAGGCGTCTCTTCAGACCCAGGGAACTGCTGCTGCATTCTGCATGATGCACTCCTTGAGAAGTGGACAGCTTCAGTTTACACATGAGAAAAGGATGAGAGTGCATCCAAGGGCTGGAAAGGGATAATTCATGTACTCTTCTGCCACCCCTGCCTATTGCTGTCTGCCTCACAAGTGCTTAACGAATGATGTAGTTCTTTTAAGCTCTGCTCTGTGTTTTTTACCTGCCCTCATTGCCTGTGCTCTGTGTTTGGCTCCAAGGTTTCCCTTTTCTCATGGCAAATCTATCTGTAAGTAAAGCCTGGGAACATCTGTAGGACTTGAAACTGAACTCATCCCAGTTTACCAAAGTACTTCAAGTGCCTGCATTGAAGTGGGGCCATAAATCATAGTCCAGTAAACTGCTTCTGGACACGTCCTTATTCAGTGTAACGCTGCCATTTTAATAGGAACACTGCTGGATATCCATGCAGGATTTGCCTGCCTTTGTGGCTTTTAGAGTTTCAAAGATCTTAGAAAACAAGCCAGTGAGTGGTGAGGAACCTAAACAAGTTCATGTCTGAGCCTAAACAACTAAAACAAAAATTCCAAGCCTCTATTTTGTTCCTCTCTTAATAAAATAATCGTGACCAGATGCACGGTGCCTATTCCTTCAAAATAAACTGAACTTCAGAGAAAAAAAAGGCTTATTTCGCAATTTGCCGATGCAGTACATCAGTACATCAAGCTCGTGCCAGGCAAGAATTGGCTGACATGCATATTTTCCAGTTCATGCATCTTACGGGTATATTATCTTTTATTTATGCTTCTATGCTTAGTTCAATGCAATAAACTTTTCTATTGGGTCACTGAGAAACTTTATACCATGCCTGAGCAGTGATTTTCGGGACGCGCAGTGCATGCTGCCTTTCAAGTACAGCATTACATGTGTGTCAAGATTGCTCAGCACAATGGTACTGGACACAAAGCTGTGCCCACCCAGGGAACTTCAAAGGTCCCAGCAGTGATGTGTAGTTAGTAGAAACCTGGGTCAGGAGGGGTGAATGGACTACAAAAGGGGAAAAGGCATTTCCTGACATGACACAGTGCAAGAACATGCACCTGAGCAGCCCGAACTGGGGAGGGGACTGAAGTTGGACCAGTCTTCAGCTGCAGTGGAGCTGTAATCCCAGCTGCCCCTGTGGCAGGTGACAACTAAGGCAGAGCCTGGGGTATTCTGTGTGCCTGTCACTCATGTGCCATCACTGCAAGAGCAGATGGGGCAGGCGCGGCACGCAGGGACCTGCCTGCGCAGCGAGTAAATACACAGAGCTCATGCAAGGCGCTCCCCCTGCATACACTCACTGGCTCACCCTCAGCCCAGTCCCAAGCGTGGACAGTCGGCAAATTTGGCCTCAGGCCCAGCCTTGAGGCTGCTCTTTAAATTCAGCGTCGATGCAGTGCAGTATCAGCGTTAGCATCCCTCAGGATCCTGGCTTCTCGCATGTGTGCTGAGTGGGACACGTTGCATCTTTCATGATCCCAACCTCCCACACGTGTGCGGAGCGGGATGCATTGCATCTCTCAGGCTCTGTGCTCTGCTCCCATCCATGGACACATCAGACCAAACGCTTTCCAAGGTAACTGCTGTTTGCTCCTCAGAGGGTAGCAACGGCAGGGCAGAAGGAACTCAACTCCTCCTGACAAAGCAAGCTGCATGGAAGCAATGTGTTAGCTTAGCCCAAACTGTGGAAGCACTTCTGAAAAGGCAGACCTCTTCCTGGTGTGTTTATACATATAAAGGATCTGCATATACATGCCACATGTCTAAGCACATGGACTCAGCCATATGCACCCATGAATACACACATGCTTCCTTCCGTGTGCGCCCGTGTGCGCATGTATCCCTCTGCCAGCACCAGATTTCTGGCAGGCAGCTCCTTCTGCCCTTGCCCCACAAACAGCAGGCACTAATTCTCCCATCTGCAGACTTCACCCTTCTCCTTCCCTTGCTTTCTTGCCTGCCAGCAAACATGCCCTCTCTTTACCTAGTCAGTCTTGCAGCCTCATCGCCACCTCCTAAACTGGTGCTTTTTAGTCAAGTCCATTCTCTGCTGAAGCCTGGTGCCACAAGGGAAGACCTGGAAGACCCAAACACTGCAAAGTCTACCCAGCACCATGTGAGAAGCCCATCCACGTCCCACCTCTAACTGACACAGCTGGGCACACCCAAAAATGTCAAAGTCATATACCCCGAGCACAAGATACGCCACTCATCTCTGCCTCGGCTTACAGTGGACTGCATCGCATACTGATGATACGAACACAGTAGCAAAAGAGCACAAACAGGGGTGTCAAATATGCTGATTTCTATTTTTCTTTTGTTTTCTGAATTTCTCTATTTATAGGCTATTGTAAGCCCATGTAGTATAGCGAAACTCTGGCTCTAAGCCACAGGCAGTAGTATTTTGAGGCAGCTGACTGCAAGGTTAAAAATTGGGTTAATACACTTTCAAATACAGCTTTAACATTAGGTGCTCATCTTCTTTCCCCATTAGACCAGTCCTTTTAACCTTTAGCTATGCTATTTAAATGCATGTTATTAATGAGATTTCACGGTTATTTGTAGACCCCACTTTGTCCCAGCACCTCTATCTTACGTGTTTCAAGAGACAGCACCAAATCTAGTCTCCTCCACTGTGAAGATTAGACCATCACAGAGGACAGAATTAGGTCTTACACCCATACAAGTGCTAAGTTCAGGCTGGGGTGGAGGTGGTGTTGATGTTTATTCACTTTTTACCACAAATTTGAGTCCAAGTCCTGTAACGTTTGTTTTGACAGCACTTCAAGAAAGCTTGAAAGAGCAGCCTGATGCCTGTCCAAACCACCTTTGCATCATTATGTCAGGTATGATTACCATGCCTCTTTCTAGCACCTCCTCCCTATGGAAAACAATCAGATGAAAACAAAAGGCAAAAGAGGGTAAAAGGAAAACTGAGAGTGTAGATGGGGTAACTGCAATTTGACTGAAAGCATTCTTGCAACAGAAACAGTCTTAACACTGGCCTAAAGCATGTTCCTTCCACATGTTTTATGCTCCCCTTTTTGCCCCCCAGTCCTTCCTAGGTTGTGTCATTTTAAACACCGGCAAGCTGGGACATCAAAGACAGGCGAGGCATAAGAGAAAAGCAAGCACAGAGGCACTGTATAGAATTAAGACACAAAGACCTGTGGGATTAGTGGCTGGAGATTTAAGTCTGTGCACAGTCACAGTGGAGACTGCGCAGACGCAGCATGCAGAAAGTTGCCTTGAATATCAGAGTTTCCTGGTCATGGGTTTTGTCAGCTCTGCCTTAGAGAACAGGAAGCCAAAGGGAGCACAAGCGGATTGACACTGAACTGAGTTACTGCCCCATCACCAGCTCCCTTCCTCCCCATCCGGGCCGTCACAGAGGCTGGTTTGGTTCTGTTGGGGCAGTTTGTTTTGTGTTTGGAAGGATACACTTTGTCCTTGAGGTTTTTCTGGTTTCTGGACAGCCAACGTTTGGGGCGATGCCATAGATTCCATCAATGCAGGAGCCTGCTGCGCCTTTTCTGTCTAGCCCAAGCCCCCAGCCCGCGAGACCAGCATGGTGTCTCTTGATCCTTCCAAATGAAATTAGGAAAATGGGCTGGCTGACTTGCATCTGCCCTACACGGCATGAAACGACAGTGCAGCGAGGGCACATTTGCTAGGGAAAGTAATAAATGCAATTTCCTCCGTGAATTAGCTGTGCCACACTGGCTCCAAAAGGGGTCGAAGGGAGAACAAGAAAAGAGCCACTGTCTGTTAAAAATACCAGCCCCTGACTTATCAAAGGAAGCGGGATATCGGGTCAACACTTCAAAACCTAACAACAGCAGTTCAGGGGATTTGCTCAGACCCCTTTCCTCAGCTCAATTTTTACGGGGCACTGGGTACCTTAGAGCGAGCAAGGAGCCCTCTGTTCCTTTGAGGACTGGAGGATAGACCAAGGGGATGGAGGGGAGGGCAAAGCAGGGCACCGTGTTGCAGCCCCAGCTCTGTCAATGCCTAAAGTGACCTTGTGTAAAAGCAGGAAGGATTTCAGGTCGGCAGAATGTAATTACTCCGGTTGGAAAGTGGCCAAGGCAGTGGCATTAACATCTCTACGGCCTCTAAAACATGCCACAGGGCCAGAGCTATAGATTTCTCCATTGCTGGAAAAACAGCGCTGGAGAGGCAGAGGAGCCTGTGAGCTTTGTGAGTAGCTTGAATTGTTATACTGGGGGTTGCAAAAGCAGCCAGACTTTCCAAATCTCTCTTTTAATTTAAAAGCCATGCCCAAATGAAAGGGAAACTCTGGATATTTTCCTCCCTTTCCTCCCTTTTAGGAAAGGAAGAAGAGATTCCCACAGAACTGCGGCAAATACATCCTGGTGCAATAGCGCACACGGATGATTTGTGTTTGCACCAGATTATTTTTTCCCTTCACTTCCCCCACTGTCATTGCTTTTTGCAAATCAATCTCATTCAGGACAAAGTCCACAGCAGAGAGAACACTCGATTCTAGTGCCGAAGACTGAGAAGCTACAGTGCCCCCACCAAAACAAATGTGAAACTCCCTTTTCTGAGCATCTCCTCCTACTTTGCTGCTGGTCAGGGGAAGCCAAAGTGCCCTACACAAAGTTTTAACGGGACCTTCTGTAGCACAAGAGGCAATAATACTAATGCAGAATATTGGGTCTTGCTGAGTTTCATTGCAAGCAGAAACATCTTGTACAGTCAGGTGTGGAGGTTTCCTGTACGGGTCTTCAAAATCTAGGGGTTCAATGCGGTGCTGGAGGAGAAGGGACACACCAACACAACAGCTGCATTGGATTATATTCATAATGCTCAGAAACATAAAGAAACACTTTCCAGCATTCAATTACTCGTGTTTCACGATTAGTTTTGAAAAGGCAAGTGAATTCTTCCTTTTCCTGGCACTCTCCCCTTGGCCCACAGGGGATCAATCAGCTTGCAAGCTGCAGAGGCAAATTTGCACACAATAAAGATTCTTTTAAGATAGAGCATTTGGCAGGGGCTCATTAAGGGAAAAAATGGCACCGCTTTAGTTAGGGAATGGCATTAACTTTTCTTCTTGCAAAAGGCAGAGGGTATCAGTTACACAGAAACAGGCACGAAGTTATGAGGATGGGGGCCCCTACAGGCAAACCTGGGAGAGCCACGTGGCATCACCATGTACTGCATGTGCAGTCACACCACATGTTGCGGCTGTGCTGTATGCCCACTTTCAGATGACAGCTGTGTCTCCTCACATAATTGCACAGGAAAGCTTGACAAAACAAGGTGGAACTGTCACCATCCCCATCCCTCACATCCTTCTTCTTACCTTTTCTTTTTTCCTCGTTTTTAAGGCTCAGACTCTGAAGGCAGATCATGATGGAACACTCGTTGTTTCAAAGTTAGCTTCTGACCTCCTCTGCTATAAAAGAAAGTGTTACAAATGCTGGAGGCCAAAACCAAAGTAAAAGAGCCTAACTGAAGTGTCAAGATTTCCCAGTCTCGTGGTATTAGGGGCCTGCTCTCTGGGTCGCGAGATTGCTTCAGCCTCAGGATCACGCCTTTCATACCCAAGCTGCAGCATCTAAACACACATGCAGGGACACCACATTCTTTGCTACAGTTTTTGCTCTTATAGTTACTCCTATTTGATGAAAGCTAACAAGAGATGCATAATCTACCCTTTTACCCCCCAGAGGAAAATCTATGTGCTATCCCATAGTGACGTTGCTCTTGTTTGCACCCAAGAGTCCAATGAATCCAACCACTCCCTGCACAGATTTTTGGTGGGAGTGCATTTGCTGTTCGTTAGAACAAGGGAAATCAGCAGCAGACTGTCAAAGAAACTCACATGACTAAATGAAGCCCTCAGTGCTATTCCTTGTATATGCACAAAGTTGTTTGGTCCCAGCATGCCCGACCCTCAAAGCAGAATTCCCCCTTTCTTTGTTTTCATAGAACCATAGAACAGTTTGGGTTGGAAGGGACCTTCAAAGGCCATCTAGTCCAACATTCTGACTCACTACAATTGCATTTCACCTGTTGCATCAGCCCAGATTGAAGCCCAAACCATTTTATGTGCCAGAGAGAAGAGCTCTGCTGGGCAGATTAAAAGAAAAGACAAAAAAATGCAGGCATGGGGTGTCTCAGAATATGCGAGATGATGCCCTGCTGTAACACAGAAAAGCAGCCCAAGAAGAGGATAAGCACAAGCTCAAGTGAGGAGCGGGAAATACTGACCACAAGCCTGTGTTTTGGGCAGGGAAAGAAAGCTCAGCTGGTTTGACAGACCAACATTATTTCAATCACAACACATTTAAATGATGAAATAAAGCTGTCCATGGCAGCACTGCCTTCCTCAGAGGCACTGTGTAGGTCCAAGCCCGACTGAGATTGTACGATAGAAGTTGTTTGATAGTGCTTAAGCAAGGTATCTCCGCTCACAAGCCTGTAGCTTAGGAGAGCTGGACAATCAGTGCAGGTGCTGCTTCTATAAACAATGATTTTCAAAGACTTATGCTCAGCTTGGTCAAAGCGCAAACAAGCCATACATCTAAGAAAGCAGCAGCATTAATCCATTAAACTCTGAATAGGTGAGGTGCCCGCAGACTGCAGCCTTCAAAGCATTCCTCAGTTCTTGAGGAACTGGGACATTAAGCAAAAGCAGCAAGAAACCACCAAGGATTTACTGGGTGCTCACAATGATGTCACTGTCTGCAATATGATGGCCCCGGAGGAAGATGAGGAAGGAGTATTCCCTGTTTTAGAATGGCAGCAATGTAGTTTTCTGGCCTCCCCATGCATGATTGGGGGTCTCATGTTTCTGGATGATCTGGATTAGCGTAACTTTAATCTGTCACAGCGCTCATTCCATCACCAGCTCTGGCAGCAATCCAGGCAGAGGACAGAAAACCTCCAACACACTTTCTTTAGGAGCCTTCTTCCCCCCATCCTCTTCATGTCAATGGTGTTGGAGCTTTTTCTGACTCAAAAATAAGCCTGTTTTATATTCCTGTTTCCTCTGAAAGCCTGAAATAATCACACAGCCATCTGCCATGGGTATCATTCTTCCCATTTTATCATAATGTGACTCAAACACCACAGAGTAGGCAAGCATCAGAAAGATGTACCAAGTTTTTTACACCTTAAAGAATAAAAACATTTAAAAAATAGCAAATTATCATGAGCTATTTTGGTTGGTTCTGGTTTACATCAGTTTTGAGAAAAAGGTGTTGACTACATGAAGAGTCCTTCACTCTGTATCACACTAAAATAAGAGGGGGAGGGAAAAAACCATCAATACTCAGTTAAAAATCGATTCCCAAATTTTCCTTTAGTGGGAGCAGTAACTAAGAGCAGGAAACAGAGCTTTGCTGAACAGACGCTAGAATTGTGGCATTTCTCATGTGTGCTGTGATAGTTGTGAAGCAATCCCCCTCCTCTTTCTGCAATCACACGCCATGCGTCCCTTGAGTGGGGAGCAGCATCTCCATTGCAGGATCAGCTGGTAAAGAGGAACAGCAGTTCCTCTACCAACTTCATGTATCAAAGTTAACTTTCAGGTGTGTTTTTTGGCACCTCCTGTAGGCTATTAAGAGATAAGATGCTCCTTACCTCCAGAACATCTTTCCTACATAGCAGGGCTGTTCAGCCTGGTTCAAGAAAGAGATTAAGAGCTGTTCTCTAAGAGTCTGAGCACTGAGTTTTCTCATCTACTCAGATCCTCCCAACACTGCTGCAAGACAACTCTGGGGAAGGACAGAAGGATCCTAAGCAGTTCAAACACCTCAGCTTAATCTGCTGCCTACACACTAGCTGCATCATCCCAATTCTGCAGCTCTTAGCACTTACCTAGAGCTTCTGAGCACTGTGAGGCTTAAGAAGTGTCCAGCCTCACCATGGCCCATCCAGGACTCAGGATGTACAGTGGAGTGGAATGCTTTGCAGGGGACTCAAACACACCGTTCATGGTTGCAATGCTTCCTAGCTCTTATTAAAGAGAAAGATTAGCCCCTACAAGTACCCAGTCCTCTCTCTGAATTAGCCACCGCATCACACAAAACACACTTGGATTCACTCTAGAGCTGGGGCTGCTATGAAAGGGTCCCTTTAAAGATAAATGAAAAGCATGCCATCTGTAAATAAAGCAACCTGCACCTATGAAACCAGACATCTCCACTAGGAAGAAAGGATCTCAAGCCAAAGGCAATAAAATATCTCAGTAGGACTGTTGGAGTTTAAATTCCCTCTTTGAAGTACCACACAGTACCGTTGTTATGTGTGCTGGTGAATAGCTCAGCATTCTCAAACCAGTTAAGCACTACAAGGAATTAGAGATGCCGTGTGCCAGCCACTATTTTCTGTGAAGTCACTGACAATACTTTTGCTGTAGTTTGACCCTCTGAAGCCTTAAAAGTGGCATTGCTGAGGGTTGCCATAGAAGAAGGCAAGGAAGAAGTGGAAGCAGGTGGACTGGATAAAGAATAAAGCCCCTGCAATTTATTTCTGAAGACTGCTGAGCACCAGTTTCAGCAGTAGCAAACAGCAGCACTCTGGATTAAGCACCTGACATGGGGATCAGACATGTAGAAATGCGAGTTACCTATTCTCTAATCCCTCTTCCTCCTTTTCCTGATTATGTTCATTTGCAAGAGACTAAGGCCAGAGAAAGCACTTAGGTATACTGTAATCAATAACAAATCAACTGCTTTTGAACGTAAAACCCTGCACCTCTCTGCTGTCTAAAACAAGACTGCTCAGGATGTCTTTCACAGAAGGTTCACAGTATTACCAAGTGGACCAAAGCCAGGAGCTAAAGCCAGGGTAACAGCAGAGAGAAAGTAACTGTGATAAGCTGTTAACAGCAGCTCAGTGGCTTCTAAGCTTAGCCTCACTTTTGCCAGCAGGAAAGGTTCTGGATACTGCTTCATTGAACACACTGCCTTAAGCAAGGCAGCCTCATTGATTTGAGCATCTGTTTCACCTGCTAAAGAGCAGAGCTTTTAGTCTTGTATGGGCTTGAAATGACATCAGTGCACAGCAGCCTGAAGAACACTTTCAAGGAAACTTATGAAGGATGCTCTCAAAACCATTCAAGCCTCTCTGCTTTTGTTTGTGTACTCTAAAGGCACTTCTATTTGTCCCCTAAATAAACATTCATTCTCCAATCCTTCACTTCAAAGGCTGAAGTGAAGCTCCAGTGAAGCTCCAGTACTTCTTGTGAAGCATTGTAACTGTAAGACAGCCTCAATCTATATGTAGGTCCCGGGAGTTCAGTGGCAGGAGCAGTCCTGTTCAACCTCCCTCAGGAGGAACCAAGCTCAGCAGCATTACCCTCTGCCAGCAGTCAAGTAACTCAGCTCTACCCGCTAACAAACATAACTCTTTGGGAAAGATGAATGGGATGGGGGGAGATGGACACAATCCAGACTTCAGCTCTTCTGAAAGCTGCCCTTCCCCATACACACACACCCCTAACCCAGCTAAAGAAGTTCCCTTTGAGAACCAGGGCTCTGCCCTTTACCAGCAGCCTGTGCTATTACCATCCCCCAAGTGGAGTCCCAAAGAGGCAGTCCAGCTGCAGTGTGCCCCAATTTCCCATGGCAGAGAACTGCTAACCCTCAGCAATACTGCACCTTGAAGTCTGTTTATTACCCTGCAATCAGTTAACACCAGGCAGGTCTCTGGGTATCAGCAAAGAAAGAAGTAGTATTAACAGACAGTGCTCTTTGGGAGAAACATAAAAAACAACCCCCGGCACACTTGTTTTTACTTACACTCTGATCAGTTCCAAGAAGTCTGTTTTTCACCCAGCATGCTGCTGTCAGGATACACACAGTCTCGCAGTTGACTCCCATTTGTCATGATGATTGTTTCCACCAAGAGAGATCCTGCCTTAGGAAAACATCTTTATATTTCCAAACTCTCAGCAGCCTGAGATACAGCACACTGAATAGCTCACTATCACCAAAAGATGAAAGACCTTCTTCCTTTTCTTACCTCTTCCCTCCCTACACGTTCCTTGTCAAGTTTTATCGCCCACTGGTGTCATCCACAAAGCAAAAGAGACAGCTCAGACGCACATGAAATCACTGCCTCATGCTTTTCTCCCTCCCTACAAAGGCAAGACCCAACTTAATCAGGGGTCACCTGCTCAACAGAATGCCTAAAAGCCCCCATCTCTCTTTAGGAACGTTGGTGTCTCAGCACAGGAAATGCTTCAGCCATTCTCTTCCCAGAAAATAAAGAGAACATGTTTAGTAAGTGTCTCACAGGCACCTACAAGGAAGGCCTGTAATGCTGCAGTGGTGCTAACTTAGGACAGGTTTAGGTAGTCTCTGAAACATACAAAACCCTGGGGTTTTTCCCCACAGCAACTCCTGTGACTAGTTTTCACAAACAGTTGCAGAAGCTGAATTAGAGAAGATTGCTGCTATAGGAATTAGCATTTGGAGTTGCATGTGAAGATGAAGTATTCCGTCTAGCCACAGCTGCCCCAAGTTTTCTTTCACATGGATTCTCTAGGATTCCAAACTTTGAGCATACACTATGGCTGTTGACTATGGTGCCACAAATAAGAGCCACTCCCCATCACCTATTTTCAGGTAACTTATAGGAAGTCAGTATCTTTACAGTGTATGCATCAACTAAAATCGCACTTGGCAAACATATTCAGAAATCAGAGGGAAAACACAGACACACAAAAAAGGATATAACAAATGTGCATGAGCTCAGATGCCCAGGCATCGTTTCCCTAGAAACCAGGCTAAGGACAGGAAAATCCTGTAGCCAACAGCAATGTCTGCAGCAGAGCATCAACATTTAATAGCAAAGCCTTGTGCTTTACAGTGTGAGCTTAAAAATAAGCATCCTTCCTTTCCCTCCAGATTATACAGCTGCAACACGTTGACAGGAGCAGATAAGGATTGCCTTGTAAAGTTCAGACACTAAAATTACTAATGACAAGTGTATGGCTGCACATGATACAGATGAGACTGGGATAAACACCATCCTTTCAGATAATTGGTAGGGAGCTGCTGTATTATCAGCACCCAGGGTAAAAAGAAAAGATTCTCAGGGAAGTCATCTGCATTCACTATTCCATGGAATCAAATCCAAGTTTCAAAACAAAGAAAAGGATTTCACAAAGTAAAGAGGTTTGATGGGAACTTGCCCACCATGTTATTGCCCACCTGGGCAATAAATGCAGAACAGCCCAGCATCAGCACCTACTGCATATGTGTAAGGCTACTTTTTGAGAGAGCTCTTCAACCCAAACCCTTTACCAAAATTCACAGGGAATGGCACAAAGATGATTTGTGGGGAAGTGTTATATGGCTTGTATCATATAGGGACGGTTATTAATAGAAACAGCCTAAATGCATATCGATTTCAAACAGTAAAAATCTGTACTATGGGTCTTGGATATCACAGGTATAACATCCCAGCAACTCTGCATGAGTATGTCAGAGAAGACTTCTTCCTCCAAGAACACCAGAATACTTTAGATGTAGACTAGATGGCACTCATAGCAATGGTACAGATGTCTCAATGCGTAAACCAGCAGAACTGGGTCGAAGAACTCCAAAACACATGGAAGTGGGAAGTAGTATTTTCAGACTAGGCACTGGACTGCAAAGATGATGCTGGTCCAAGGGCACCAAGGATCTTCCTGCCTTGTGGTAGAGCCGGGGAAAAATGCCTCAGAAAAGAGAGAAGGGAAAGTATTTCTGACTACGTTGGTTGGTTAGAGGCCTTGATTGCAAGAGGACTGAATGTTCTTTCCTAGCACTCTGGGCACAATGTATGATTCTCTGGATAAAATCTCAATCTGTCAGTGGTGGAGAGTACATATGTATCTTCAGACATCTTAACAGGGGCTGGAAGAAATGGGTTCTTCCATTGCTATTTCTTTAACTTAAGAGAAGGTGCCTGGTTATCTGACAGTGCAATCTTTGAGTCAGTGGAAACAGAAAAAACCATGAAACCTGTTCACAGGCTGATTATTATGCAGATCAGCAATCGTTATCCTTTCTCTCATTACCTCAAATGCTTTCTGCCATCTGTTGGTAACAAACCTGCATCTGGCAGATTACCAGAGGAGCCCTAATCAATGGGTAATTGGGGTAAAGGATTGTGCGGACAATCCCAGCAATGAAAGCACAGAAAAACTTACAGCAGGAGATGAAAGTTTGCCTGTCACGAGTGTGAGATCCTATACCCAGCGTTTCCCTTCTTGTTGGGAACAGTGTGGAGAGGCACAGATTTGTCACAGGGAACGGAATGAATTATACCAGCCTCTGTAATGATACCTCAAGCAAAAGGTTAATTTCCAACAGATTATGCCAGCAAATGCTGCCAGGAGAGGCACAGAGCAGAGCAAGCACAAACACACGAGTTTGCATTTCCACGGTTGCCTCTTAGAACCATCTGTTAATGAGACACAGAGGATGCTACCGGCTCTTAAGTAATGGCTCCTAATCTAGTCTCCTTGTGCCTTCTGATAAGAAATGCTTGAAGTATGTCCCCTGCAGGCTTTTCTTGTCCACCCATGAATTCAGGGTTCTGCTCCATTCCACGTCGTTCTTTCAAGTCTTGATTACAATAGCTGCAATTTAATATTTGCATTATTCCTCTGGCTTCCAAAAGAAACAAAGCTTCTTAAATCACCCTGACTGATGCTGAGCTCCCAACAGGGCCATACTGACAGATTCCAACTGAATTTCAGAAAGAGGCAGAGAGTTACGAGATTCCTGTAAGTTCTGAGGGGAGAACTGGGTGGAACAGAGAAATCCAGCCAGCGCCTCCACTAAAGGAAAGCAAAGGGGAGTTTACTGCTCTGCATTCCCATCCTCAGCTGGTCAGTCAGCAAGTGCTTTGAGCTACTCTGCACACATGGAGCTGTCAAGTGAGTGCCACTGCTGCTGCCCTCCTCTACTATGAGTACCTGGAGAATAAGAGATGAAAGGTTAAGTGGAATTGTAAAGACCTTTTTAAGAATCGGACATTATTGATTCACCTTCCAAAGAATGAACCAAAATAAAAGCAGTACTGTACTGTTTGAAAGATCCAATCCATGCTGTCTGCCCTTCTGCACTCTGTATAGACCCAGAGGGCAATTCCAGCCAGAAAAGCATCCAGGGCATTTGACCCTCTCTAATCACATTATAATGGCGCTCGAGATGTCAAGGTATCAGAGTTTAACAACACAATAAATTAACAAGGCTAAGTAAGCTCCCAAAACTAGATGGAAGGAGGTGAATAAGGCAGTGCCTTTTAATGTTTCTATTTTTTAAGCTGTGCCTTGCAGGCCACTGCTGCCTTATACCTGTTTGCACTGATCCCAGCAGCTGGGAAGGTACATACCTAACATCTCCTGCCCAGACACCACCCTGGGAGCGTTGCATTTAGTGGAGCATGGAAGGAACAAGGAATTCTTGTAGTAAGTAAAAAATTGGCCAAAAGAAAAGAAGGAAGCAGAGATCCCTATAAATATCCAAATGCTGCCAGTGCCCACGCATGCTGGGCTGTGATCCAAATGAGGCGGTTTTGGGGCCATAAGAACCCTTATTAGGCACCTAAACACGGGAGAGGAGCACCAACACCCAAGCTAAGATGTTAATGAGACTGTGACAGAAAAACAAAATTTGAGTGATCTAATAGCCAGGCTGCTGTGACGAGAAAGTGAGAACATGAATCTGTACTATTCGAAGGGACTAAAAGGAGGCAGAGAAATAGAATCACAGAATCACAGAATAGTTAGGGTTGGAAAGGACCTTAAGATCATCCAGTTCCAACCCCCCTGCCAAGGGCAGGGACACCTCACACTAAACCATGCCACCCAAGGCTCTGTACAACCTGGCCTTGAACACCGCCAGGGATGGAGCATTCACAACTTCCCTGGGCAACCCATTCCAGTGCC
>WYDI02027298.1:0-26024 GCA_009867235.2 Psittacus erithacus | reverse complement strand
AAAGAAGTCATTAAGAACCTCAGCCTTCTCCAAATCCAGGGTAGCCAGTTCTCCTGATAGCTTCTGGAGAGGGCCCAAGTTGTCCCTAGTCTGTCTTTTACTTGCAATGTACCTACAGAATCCCTTCCTGTTACCTAGCCAAGTTTAATTCTAACTGGGCCTTAGCTTTCCTAACCTGGTCCCTAGCTTCCCAGACACCATTCCTGTATTCTTCCCAGGCTGCCTGTCCTTGCTTCCACCTTTTGTAAGCCTCTTTTATCCTTCTAATAGTTTCCATTCTGAAATGTTTCCATTCATTCTTCAGCTTGCCAGTACTTAATTTGGGGGAGGGAGTGGGGTGTGAAATCAAAGAATAAACAACAAATATGTCAATGTTTTTTAATAAAGCCGAATAAATTTAAGGAAAAATGGTCTAAATAGCTGGAGCCTTGGTAAGGAAAAGCTCTCATTCACATTTTCTGCTGTAAGATGCCACTGACTTGTGCTCTGTAAGTTCTGTGCTTTTAGCCTCAGGCATTTGCCGCAAAAGAGCAAAACTAAAAGACAAATGATACTTCTGTTGCCATATTCATGAAGTTTAGAAAAGTGAGGATCTGAAAGCTTAGTTTAGTATAGAATTTCAGAATAGTTTGGGTTGGAATGGACCTTCAAAGCTCATCCAGTCCAACCCCCCTGTAATGAGAAGTGATCTCTTCAGCTAGATCAGGTTGCCCAGAACCAAATCCAGCCTGGCCTTGAATGTCTCCAGGAATGGTGCATCCACCTCCTCTCTGGGCATAGCAGAGTTAGTTTTTCTAAGTTCCCATTTTTCCTGAGCTATTGCTCCTAAGGGCTGGCAGGTGAGTACATTTGAGTTGAAATGGGCAAATCTGCATGTTTCTCTCTCCCCCTCTGCACAATGTGTCCATGCCTTGACCACAAAGCTTTCTTCTGAGAAGACAGTGAGAACAATATGGGGCAGGAGAAATAAATAGTGCACTGCCCTGCACCCATCCCCAGGCTGTCCCAGGAGACAGCATTGTGAGTCCCTGGGGGCTCACTTTCCAGGGCATGGCGCAGGGCAGGTCTCTGGCCTGAGGGATGGCACTCATTAGGGGATGAGGAAGGAAAGAATTCTGTGTTAGATTTATTATGAGAAGGAACCAAAACTGGGGGAATGGAGCAAACATGGTGGTTTGAGGAGGAATGAGCATGGAGAAAAAACTAGATCAGATCAAAGCAGTCCGTCTGTCTTCTCATTAAACTCAATTTCTAACTCTTTTTCTCGAGTGAGGGGCTCTCTATTCTGTATGTCTGTGTGAGTGGGGTTCTGCATGCAGCAAATGGAGTCAGTTGCTCATGGAGTCAGACTGCAGGTGAGAGGCTCACATGTCTGTGGTGCCTTTGACTGGCATTAGTGTGGGTGCCTGAGTGAGTCCACGACTGTCAGCGAATATCACGCCAGACTAGCCAGTGAGTAGGGTAGCTAGGTTGAGAGCTACCCTATGTAGCTGTGTGTATGTCTGAGATAGGGAAAGGTCAGAGTTGTGGTAAGCACATGGACACAAGCGTGCTGCTAAGCTCTGCAAAGACAGATGTAGTCCCCTGGACACACTCTGGATACAGCAGGCCACATGACAGACTTCCCCTTACCTCCTTTCCATCAGATAGAAGACTGAGGACTCCAGGGTATTAGTGAATCACACATACTTGCTTGAACAGCACAAGTGATAGGTATGAGTAAGTCTGATGTACTCACAAGCAACAAAATGCACCTACTGACTGCCTTGCAGAGACCAGGATACAGTAGACAGCTAGAATAAAGGTGCTTAAGTCTGGTCTGAAGGTGAATTTCCTGGTGTCAAGCCATTGTTCTGGTAAAGTTTTAGACAGCCAAAGTCCAGCATATGGTGGCTACACATGTAGGCATGAGGATGAGTAGGCCGGCATGGCAGGGCATGGGTCTTGTAGGAAGTCACTAAGCATTACCCTCCACAGCCAAGATTTACTTGCACTCGTGGTCTGTAAGCTCTGTGTCTCAAAACCCTCTATAGAGGAAAATGTTGCTATAGCCTGATGATAGCAGAATAAAAATGTGACTGGAGCAGAATCAACATAGGTGTGATAGCTGTAGTACAGCTAGCATGGACAACAGCACTGAAAAAGCAGGGACAACAGGGCTTCAGTCCTGATTGGTAACCAGAAGACAAAACTTGTGGGGACTCTCTGTGTTTACTCTGGCTAGACACAGTTTATATGCAGGGATTCTGGCATGAGCAACTTCTTGTTGTTATGCAATATGGTTTGACCTGAAAAACCTTTCACTTTACTCAGCAATTCGTTGTGGGCTCAAATCAGTGAACCGAAGATGAGAGATCAGCAGTTTATTCAGTACCATTCAGCTCCATCAAGCACACCTCAAATATGAGAACGGACTTTGCAAAGCTAACATTTCAGAGTCAAACTCGTAAGAATCATATTTACATTTCTGTCAGGAAGCTGCCTGCATTTCTAAAAGCCTCATCAGCTTTGTAGTAGAAGTGCTAAGCTTGCATAGTAATAAGCTGTAGTTTGGCAATAAATTTTATTAATGCTAATAAAATACCAGTACAAAGATACTTAGGTCAAAGCATCTTTGCAGTAGTTAGACTTGGAATTGTATCTAGTGCCTGATTTGAAGCAAAGCTGTCAGTACTTTACACCTTTCATGCAACACCATGCTTTCTCTATGTCATACATGAAGGTGATCATGGAGTTGAAGCATGAATTTAATCCACTGCATTATTTAGTTGTCTCACAACAAATGCTGCAAGTCTGTCTCTCTCCTGCCTCAGTACAGATCATTTCACAAAGACCAACACATTCGCAGATTCAGCACTGTTTGAAGCAACTGATAAAGCCTGTGACGTCTCCTACATAGTGACAGCTTATGTTTTAACTATTCGTGCATGTCAAGTGTCAGCCTAAAGTGTTTTCCTTCCTCTTTGCAAGAATATCTACAGACATTTACTATGAGTGAATAACAAATAAATATTATTTCACAGGATTTCTCCTTAAGGAGAACATTAAATGTTCAAACACTGGGATTCTATTTCATTCATATGAGAGATGTGGGGGATTGTCAATTGTATTTCCTCCTCAAAGGCTTTTTCTCTAGGACAATCTCCCATAAATCTTAGTATATTGTGTCAGACCAAAGTTAAAGTTTGGCAAATGGTACAAACTGTGAAAAACGTGTTTAACTATCTAATGATGTAAAACCAACAGTAGAATCACACTATGAACAGATAGTTCTACAGCATGATTTTAAATTATTGAAGGCACTACTTTAAAGAATTACAATCTGATACGTAATCATCTCTCATAACTTTAGTGACCTATTTAATGAATAACAAATTTTACCCTTGTAAGACTAATTGCAAACTGTCTTGATCAGTGGAAACAGTACGTAGATACTGTGTTAGTGAATAATTCATACTGGAATTTACTAGGCCCTGATAATTTCCAATAACTGCCTGCTTTGAAATCTCCATATAGTTTTAAGTCTTTTCAGGAACAGGAATTACTTGGCACATGCCAAAAGAAAATATATTTATTCCTTCAATACACAAATTTCAAATAAGCATGATATTGCTGAGATATTATTAAAAGACATATATAAAAAGGAGAAAAAGGTTCTGATGATAATGAAGATTCATTCCTTCTTTTATCTTGTCAGAGGTAATCTCATAGAAGGAAAAATACACTGCCCTTATACAGCACATGCCAAAACAGATCTCATTCATTCAGATTCACCTTCTTCTAAGCAACAAGATGTCACTTGAAGGCAGAAGGATTAACCCCGATGCAGAATTATCCCTGCCAGTTCCATGTAGGTTCAAACATAGGATGATACAATCATATTGCTGAGAACCTCTAGAGCTTGTAAGTTGCAGAAATGTTTTCTGGAAGACTGCAGGTGTCTAAGGTTTTATTTCACCACTAGCAATGACAAAGAACTAAACAACTCTTCTTTCTTCTCCCTCACCCTCAGTCCAGCACTTTGGACCAATTTTCCCTCATTTTACCCTTCATCTTGTGCCTTACTTGAAGATTGCTCTACTGGAAGACTATATTTGAAGAGTCACAGCTCACTGTTACTCTTGAGAACACTGGCAGAATTGCGCTTATAACATTCAACTTCCATATGCCTTCCCACAGTTAATGTATTTCATGTTGCATTTTTAAATGCATTGCAGAGGTATGTAACTTCCTGCCAGTTACAGCTTACATGGGAAGAATACAAGAATAATTGATCCTGCTCTATTTTTTGGTGGTTCTGCATAGCAAATAATGAGACAATCACTGCAAATCGTCCTGTGACAGAAATGCCTAAATTGCATAGAGGTTTTCCTGTAATACAACTTAACATTGCATAATTCACCATGTACCATAGTTATTTGGTAGTTCTATAATTCAAAGAGACCTCATTTCATTATTAGTCACACACAAAAATTACGTGTGTGCTTTGTGTAGTCACAAACACCAATGTAGATAGAGCAATATCATTCCTCTTTACCCAGACAGTATTTTACATTCTTTATGCAGGCATATAAATGACTACCCTCTTTTTCACCCTGCAAACACTAGGTCTATAAGCAGTAATTGCTTTGTTTTGTATTCCTTGCACAAGCTTCTAAATATTATATTTCTAGTAAGATACACTTGCATTCTAAATATAACTTAAATGCATCCTGCTTTCATAAATAATATATTGGTGACTCACTGATGTATCATAAGATGCAGTTAAGTAAGAACCAGCTGGAAAACAAATCAGTATTAGGTATAGGGCTGTTTTAACATCTGTTGTTTCCTCTAATAAGAGATTGTGGAGACTTGTTAAACAATTAGTTTGCAACTTCTGCTTGCACTTAGAATCCCATCTAATGCATGTTTCTTGCTTTATGCAGTTACATTGGTTTTAATCTAAGCACAGTGATGTGGTTTTGAGAGCACTGCAAATATCAGCCATATGACAGGGTTGTGATTAAGTGCATCTGAATGGAGATGTTTGTGTGACAAATAGCTGTTGGCGTGACAGAATAATTGGACTTTGGACAAACTATTTTCTGCACTGGACATGGCTAGAATAATGCATATAATAAACAGCAGATAGCTGGAAGCATTGTAAAAAATCCTGCATAAATCTAAGTAGAGTAGACTACAGAAAAAGCAACTGAAAAAACTGAAAGTAACAGTGATTAGGTAAGACCAGTATTGCTTTAAGACATTTTTTAATAACTTCTTCTCTGGCATAGATCTTTTTTTATTTGATTATTGAAATCTATAAGTGTAGTCATTAACAAGTGTACAAAATGGCTTAAAAATCAGAAGAATCTATGACTTCAAGGAGCAACATGAAGACAAGAGGCTTTTAAATTGACTTTGCACTGCTTCCCCAACACTGCAGTTTTCTCCAGTCTTACATGTACCCTTCCCCCTTTTTAAGCTTGATGGTGCAGCTGAGACACCATTGCGAAATATTTCCCACCAAAAAAGCATAGCAACCTCTTTTCCTCTCAGCTCTGTATCCATTCAGCATGCTAGTGCTCTGGTACTACCCCAAGCAAGAAAGCTGGGGCTGGGCAGGTAAGCGCAGCCACTTCTTGCTGGTGCTCTGTACTTCTGGAAGATAAGAGGAAGACATCACACAGTCTGGGCTTTTTACAGTGACCAGCTGCTTCTTCTGCCTGCGGACAATCTTCCCTTTGATTACTCCCATTAACCTGCACCATATCATAGCAGTTAATGTGTCTGATGGTGAGGGCTAGTTTACAAATGGCTTCAGGGCACACATCTAATAGCTTGTTTCACCACATATACATGTGGCAGGGAAATAATGGTGCCATTAAGATCCCAATGTGAAAACTTGATTTTAGATCAGCCTAGCACAGGTGAACTCATTTGATCATAGCTGTTATCAGACACTAGGTTTTGTCCTAGTATCTCATTTTCTTGACAAAAAATTCTTAGTGTCAATGTCTATGGTTAAAAAACCAGAAGAGCAGACAGCAGTCCATGAGTTCACATGTAAGAAATTCCCCCAGTGCTACTTTTCCTTCAACTATCATTAACCCTATCATAAATTCAACACTGACAACAATCCATAGTCATATCGGAAATGTAATTATACAAGTTATTTCTTGTACTCTCTTGTTCAGGAGCATGTAAGGACCTGGGAAACTCTGAGGCTAAGAAGATGGTACTGCCTTAGCTAGTTCAAAAAGCACTCGGTACCCAGTTCTCTGAAGATACAAGAGCAACCTCCCTCCTGATATTGCAGTTTTGTTGCTTTGTTGCTTTACTTCATGATCTTCAGTTTCTCTTAAACTCTGACTTTCCTCACACTCTTTTAAAAATTGCACAGATATCTTCTTAAGAATCCTCTTTCCCCAGTTTTTCTTCTTGGATCCATCCCAAGAACTCCTTAAGCCCTCTCACTATACAGCCATGACCCCAAGTAATCTTCATTAAGTTCCCACTGAAAGGGCCCTAACATCAACTGCAATCCTAACTCTCTCCCTAACCTGAGCAGGGAAGGTCCCCTGTAGTGCCCTGCCTTTGCCACGCTCCTGGACAACATCAGGGGGTTACTTGGAGTGAACCAGAGGGGCTCCCCATGAAGATCCCTGTGCCATCAGGAAAGTTGCAAATGCAAGAGCAGGGCCAGAGCCTGTTAGTGCTAGTCCCACAAAGGCTCCTGCCCTGGTCTGCTCTGCATACCCTCCCACAGCCAGAACTGCACCCATGTTGCAGATTCTCCTCCTCCTCTCTTGCCTTTGGCTTTCCTAAATCTGACAAGCCCTTCCTGAGGCTGACAGCATTTGCCTGCAGAGCACAGCTCTGCCAGGCACCATTGTCTCCCACAATAGCTGCCATGCATGGTGATGGCTTCCCACACATCTTCTCACCTCTTCACCAGCCAGGACAAGCGGCCTAACCAGCCTTACAGCTAAATATAAGGAATAATACAGCCCACAGCTGCTGGAAACATACATAGTAATGCACTGGTAGAGAAACACGGATGGCTCCTGCCTGCATACAAAACACTGCTTGTGCTGCACAGCTCCCACAGTGTCCTTGTGCTGCTCCTGACCCTGACCTACCTGCAGCAGCAGGAGGCGGGCTTAGCCATGGAGCAGGATGGTGCAGCATCGATAAAAACACAAGTGCACCCTGACGCTGAGGCAGATGGCAGCCTGATGACAAGCATACTTTAGAAGTGCAGCTCTGTAAAACTGTGGTGTGAAGGGTGTGCAACACATGATGTTCATGAGCTCTCCTCACCTCCAGCTCCTGGCATACCCCTCTTTGTCAGAGTGTTTCACCTCCATGTCTTCACCAAGGACTAGTTCATCTTTCACACAGTCTATCTACTGTATATGCAATTGCCACTCCTTTGGAAGGATCCAGCATCTTATTTGGTGCCCATCTTCTGTGGAGAAAGCTTCTCTAGGAAGAGACATCTGCACAGCTGGCCAGTACACAAGGACAGGCATACCACTGCTTTCACCCCAAGACACTGTATTTATCACTGGTGATGAGTGAGGTCAGGCCAGTCAGGGTCATTCCAACAGCTTTGCCAGGGATAAGTTGAAGAGTTCTTATAATAAGTGTCTATTCTATGCTAGATCTTATCCCACTTTTGAACACATGTATCTGAAGAATCCTCCTGGAATCTTTTACTAGGGGTCCACCTTCTCAAAGGCCTGTGCAGATGAGACTGCTCCAAATAAATCCCCTGCACACCTCAAAACACAGGTAGGTGGGTTTCTGGTTTCTCACAGTATCTATCTCCTGACCTTCCTGAGATCCTCTGAGTGTGGTGCCAAAAAAAAACCCTGTAGAATAACTGCACTTGCCATCAAGAGCTGTTGTTTCTGAGCAGCGCAAAGCATTACCAGAGAAGTATGCACTTCTCCTCTGCAAATGCTCCTGGGCAAGAATAGAGATGTGCATTTGGTTGTGCAGGGCCATTGTGCCTTAGCTTGAAGCTGTGAGCGGGGGAAGCAAAGGTTCTTGCCAGCTACTGATGATTAGGAAGGGTACATGGCAGATGTCCTTAGTGTGAAGCCAGGGACAAGCCTTACCTTGCCCATGGCGAACTTTGCAGAGCCTGTGACATGTACAAAAAAATGAGTGCACCTCTCTGGTAGGGCTGCAAAGGCCAAGAGGTGAGCAGAGCACAGCCAGGGTTGTACCTATAAGTACAGCAGTCTCTAAGAAAAAGTGTGGTAGGACATATACACCTGCTTGTTATCCAAATAAGGATAATTTCCCCAGGTTTTTCTCTATCTGTGCACTTCTGCATTTGTACAAATTGGCCATGGAAAGCACAGTTACCTACATCAAAAGGCCAGTGTGGGCTGACTGATGAAAGAGCTATTGAGGGCATCAGCAGGCTACAGTAAATGCTTATGTGCCATCAAAACACCCCACAATTATTTCCGGCTGACCAGCTTCAAATGCAGCTAGTTATGGGGTAAGTTTGGGTTGCTTAGCAATGATGTTTGCACTTCTCAGCTAGAAATGTTGGGCCAGGACCCTGTGGTGTCCCTGAGGAAAGGAGCGCGTCTGAAAATCAAACACTTGGTGTGGATGCAAGAGCTATTGCTCTATCAGTCCATCTGGACCACTCTCTTTTCTCCTGCATGGGGAGAGGCAGCTCACTGTAAAATAAAGACAGTCGAATATGGTCTTTGGGCAAAAATACCTTTACTGGAAGAAAAAGGTCACATTGCAGACCACATGTTTTCCTGTCTGACACCCAATCTCCTTTAGAAGCAAAGACAGTTTTACGAAATACCTGTCACTGCCATAGCACGTCACCAATAATATCAGACTGACTCCATCAACTATGCATGAAAATCATTTAAAGCAACTCCTAGAAGAATGTTGCTGTAAAACTTTCAGTTTAGGAAATCAGTGTTCTTTCCCTATCTTAATTTCATAATTGACTGAACTGTATTGAATGAAACAATCCAAGAATGTCATGTTGAAGTAGCACCTGGCAGGAAAATGGTGAAAGGCTGACAAAGTTATAAGCAATTGGAAGCAGTCTTATAATGGAAAGTGTCAGGCAAGCTTAATAACAGGCTGTGTTACTAAGCCTTTATGAGAGAACAGAATATTTTTGTTCACAATATTCATTTAGCTGAAGTTGTGTAGGTGGCAGTTTTTACCAGGTGCAGAATAAATATTTCCTAAGAAGCATCATTGAAGGAGAAGAAATTAATTTAAATTATTAACTAAGGTATTAAGCTTCTCAAATGAATTACAGATAATGTTCATATCCATTATTCTGCCATTTCTTGGATTCCTTTTATTCCTAGTTTTTTAATAGCATTATAGACCTACCGAGTGCTCTTGCACACTTGAATGTATTCTGAGCTGATAGGAGAAATGACGTGCAAAAGAGTACCTCTTTAGAAAAAGGGACCTTTCTGCCCTTCAGTAAAGTCCAGCTTTTCCATGCAATGTATGAAATAGTTGTCATTCGAGTTTGGTAGAGGATTAAGGGGAAAATTTACTCTTTCCGAAGTGATTCATAAACCCAATAGAAATACTCTGAAGTGGAAAATACAAAACAGGAATATTTTGAAGTGTATTTTTCTGTCCTTATCTAGATCCTTTTGATATTGGTTGGAAATTATCCATTGCTTTCAATAGGTTTGGAGTCAGGCCCTAAACTGTTCTTACAGTTTATGAAGAAAAGAAAGTCTGAATTCCAAAGGGATGGAGTTGAGTTGTTCTTTAGAAGTAATTGTAGATATTTTTGGACCAACTTCTAAGAAGAAGCCACACACACACAAAGCCAACTAAAATTGTGGTGATGGGAATGCCCTGCTTTAATTCAGACTCATGGCAAAATCCATAGAGAGTTCATGCTGCAAACCTGCTGTGCACTCATTTCTATGCTTATCACTGAAATCACCTCTCTAGCTCTTTTCTTTCTTCTAAGTGAGAGATGCAGGAGTGCAGTCTTACATTTGTTGTGAGATCATCTGTTTGTCTGATAACACGGGATCCTTCCTGTTATACTTGCACTGCCTTTGAATGGAACTGAAAACTAATATGTAAGCATTTTACCTTCAGTGTGGTCTGTCTAATCCAGCACAGCCCAATACACCAAGTTACATGGACAGATTTTGTTGGCAATATTTTTCTGTCATAATTTCATAATCTTTTTGAGCACCTTCCTGTATTGACTTTCATGTCACATCTCAAAATGTTTTGTCGCTGTGTAGGCAGCAGACCTATATTTGGCAAAAAGTGCTGTGAATTCCTGATCCAAAACAGGATACAGAAGGGTCTATAAAAATATAACTGTGAGCTCTGAAGCAAGTCTGGCTTTTGGGGGAGAAGAGGAAAGAGTTTTTGGCAGGAAGGCGAAGTTCTGAATTCAGATTGCAGTTCTAGTATCTCAAAAGCAAGTCGGCTATAAACCTGCAGCATCCACGCTTTCTTCACCCCAAGGATAGCCTCACAGATGAAGAAGGATTTTGTGAATGAGCAGATTTTAGGAAGACTGAGAGAACTGAAAATTCTGGGTTGGCTCCACAGACTGGCCTTGTCCTTTTGCTGCTGTCAAGCACTCCCCACCTTGAAGCTGACCAAGAGGGGAAGGCTTTCCAAAGTGAAGAGACAGAGAAGCAGTGCCAAGTTCAATGAGCAGCAGGATAAGGAGACTCAAGGCTAGTTCCCTCTAATCAGTAGCATGCTGGGTAAGGGCACCATCAGCACTTGGGTAGGGTTGGTAGAAAGTAAGGAGGAACTCACTGCAGCTTTCTTCTGTGGAGCAGAGGTGAAGCTGTGGAAGATCCTATTCACAGCTTGGGGAAGAGACTGTGGAAACAGATGGGGCAGAAGGTGGGTGACAGTTCTGGAGAAGGAAATCTTGATAGGATACAAACAAAGTGGCCTAGAGGAAGTAAGTATTGACATGTTTTCTCATGGTATAACGCACTGGGAATGGGAAGTACAGTTTGTTCCACACTGTGAATATGTTTAAAAGTTAACTGAAGACAGGAAACTGCCACCCTGTGACTGTTCATAGCAACGTGCTCTTGAGAATACAGCTACAGCTCTAGGATGGAATATGTAGGTTTTAGAAAGTAAGATCAGGTGATTTTAGGAATCATATTTTGGGCTTCTGCTCATTTGAAGTACTTTGTTCTGGACTGTTTCAGGGTATGCACTGAGGAATGTGCTCAAGAGATAAAATAACCAGCAGAAAATGTCCATATATTTGCATCTTTTGCAATGTTCTACCACTGCATGTCCCCAGGAGAAATGACTGTATTTCAGAAAGAATTTCCTGTCAACCCACCACATGGTGAGGTGTAGTGGTGAGGAATTAACTAGTCTATGCACTGCTGACATGCTGCTTATTTTAACTGCTATTTTTCATCTAATCATGGTATATGAATGGAAAACTACATATATTTACATTTCTAACTCTTCTAAATGTGTTTGCTACACCAGCCACTTATGCTGAGGGCTTGGCAGAAACTATCCTGATGTGAAAACTGTTAGTGCAGTGAGGGTTCAGTCATCTCTGTTCCATTTTTGAGGCATTATCCTGTGAACTTCTTCATTTCTGCTATGGCTTATCCAGGGCGAACACCAATATGCCATTTACCTGACAGCAAAGAAAACTTCAGCCTTTAGTGACAATGCAACAGCATGTGGTGGCAGCTACAGGAACTCCCTCGGGACAACTGTTGAGGAAGAAGGGAGGAGACTGCCATGATAAGTTGTCTCTTGTCGTGCAGCTCACAGATTTTATAGTGATTGATATAGCTTTGTGTAATGGAAAACACATTAAAAAAGGTGATAGGTTCATATAGGATGTTTCCTCACTCCCATCTGTAAAGCTGCTCAGACACAAGAAGAAAAGTGGTCAGATATTGTTATCCTAAGTGGGGAACTCAGGGAGCTGATGCACTCACTGAGACTGGATCTTCCCCAGTACTCGTTTGTTGTTCAGGCCAGGCCTTTTCAAATCATTAGACAAATATTGAATTCTCAAGTTGGCAGAACTCATACAGTATCCTCGTACCATAACATTAGAAAAGCCTCATTCATACTGTTTGCTGGAGGCTGAAAATGGGAGTAGTACTTATGACAAGATGGGAATGATGAGGCAGATGAGTCTTCATACATAGTAGTAAGATTATACTTCAACACAGAACAAGGATTCAACACATGAAATAGGCTTGTCAGTCCTCTTCTTGGCACTGTCCTAATCCTTTCACAGTCTTTTAATGTACCTTCTTCTGATGCTTCCCATAATGCCAAAGTTTGCTTATTACTGCAAGACCTGCCAAGATTTTCCCAAATTAAAATTACTTTTCCAAAAGGAAAAATATTTTGAGCCTTTAATAGCTTAGAAAAAAGCTGTTTAAAATAAGAATCAATACAAGTTTAAGGAAATGTGCTTGAAGGAAAAGGAAATATATGTCTTAAATTCCTTGTTTCCAAATTAAAGAAAAAAAAAAGCCAAACAACAGAGCAACAAAACCCTCCTCTTTCTTAACAAAGATTTTATTTAGACTACTATTGTAAAATTTCTTTTCCTCTTTTTATAGTATTGAACTATCCCATTGCAGCTTTAATTAGGATAACCTTTCATCTGTTTATGTTCTACCAGTGACATTTGAAGATTGGCCTTCAGTGAGAGCTTCGGGTGATGTGTACACGGGGGCTTTGGAAACTTCTGGACAAGCTGCCAGCAAACTATTACCCTTCTAAATGTCAATAAGCTAGATAACAATTGTCAGCTTGCATGATTTCTAAAAGCCTGTTCCCTCTGTAGATTAGATCAAAAGCATGCTGAAAAAAATAGCACTAGATTTTGATCATGTATTAAGCATTTTTATCCCTTGGGACTTGGGTGAAGAATGTTATGGTTGAAGAACTCTAACTTACTGTTACACAGTTCTAAAACCCAGAATAAAGATGTACAGATAAAGTTTTAGAATATTGAGAAGAGGCCCTAATGGATTTTTTTTTTTTTTTAATATAAAAGTACTCTAAAAAGGGATTTTTACTGAGAGGAAAAATACAAACCAGGAAATTTAAAGAAGTATCAGTACTTACACTGGTTTGTGTTGGGTGGGGCATGAAATGGAAGGAAATCATGGCTGAAGTTGAGTATATTTAGTAGTGAGACCATGTGTTTTATAGATAAAAAGTACCTGTGCTGGAGAAAATACATTATTTACTTTTCTCTGACATGTGGCCAGTTTATTCCTGTGTCATGTTGGTGGTTTACTTTTTTGCATCAGACCAAAGACATCACTGATTATTACTACCAAGGCCTTGAACAATGACTGGGAGCTATTTTTAATTCTTTTGGTTCTACAGCATTGCTCTCTTTTGGCACATCCAAATTTGCCTGAAGTGGTAAGAGGTGTATGTTCTTTTCAGTATGCTCCATGGCTAAAGCAGCTTCTAACAAAGTCTCCCTCTTCGTTGCAGTGATATACTTGAACGAGAAGTCACAAAATGTTTCTATTGATAAAAATATAAAAAAATACAGTACATGATATATGTATATGAATGAAAGACATCTTAGAACATGGAGGAAATAATTCACACAATGATTTTACCCTCCTTCATACTTTTCCTTGCTACAGGACCCATGTTTTTCAGTTATTGACCCTCCAAAACAATGGCATCCAACAGGGCCATAGTCATAGAATCATAGACTGGTTTGGGTTGGAAGGGACCATTAAAGCTCATCCAGTTCCAGCCCCCCTGCTACATGCAGGATCACCTTCCACTAGACCATGTTGCCCAAAGCTCATCCAACCTGGCCTTGAACACTGCCAGGCATCTACAATGGAATTGTTCTGGCCTGATTCTCTGTATCCAGACTGTAAAATCATTGTTAGCTGCTAAATGAGCTACAATAAATGTTTACAAAGAGCTCCATTTGCTCTTGATTCTGCTGCCCCTACAGAAGCTGTATTGTCTCTGCTTAGTTTAGTGCTTGGCTTTGCCCTTTTAGGATTTGGTGGAGAAGGCAAAACAGATTGTGGTAATCCTGGCATTACAACCCCCGCAATCCCATCCATGCTGAACCGCTCCCTTTCCCACTCCCCCTTGATCTCTTTCATGTGCTTTAATTGATGTTAATTTCAGAGCTAAGGAAAGATTTTCCCCAAGGACAATTACAACATTAATAATTGTATTTCAAGGATTTATATCTGAATCTGTACATCTGTGACAGAAGACCCTCATATATCACCTCTTGATCACAGCACTTTACTTTGACATATATCTAGCAGAGAAGTTGGTAAGTTTTTCCAAGCAAATCTTTAATATCCCTTTTTAGGCTTTCCTTCTCTTCTGCTTTGGCCTTTATCATGACTGTAGAGTTGTGGGAAAATGGATAATGCTAGCCCTGTCTGACAATAAGTGATGGAAGATGGAGAGATCCATTTGGTGTTGACTCTATTTCCAGAGCTTGGCAGTCATTGAGTTGTTAATTAGAGACATACTATAGATGAAACATTACTAATCTGACCTATTACCAACCTTCTTTTTGTGTGATAGAGCTTTACCAAGTGTAAGGGGCATGGGATGTACTGATATAACTGTCTCCTATATATATAATCACAAATATTGTTATTTTAAGTAAGTTCTACCACTAGCAGATGAGCTGATGATCTTCACCTTAGTAATATAAAAAAACCAAATCCATAACATTAGTCTCACTCTTCGTTGCTTTTCTAATACTGACTTTTTCTCTCTGCCACATCATACTGTTGCTGTTGTAACTCTCTCTGTAACTCTCTTCTAACTTGACCAAAGCCAGAGAGAATGTGAAAATTGTTTGTCTATCTTTTCTGCTGTCTCAAGAAAAGTACTGTTACAATGCTGTTGGGATTGGATTTGAGTCCGCAGAAATCATCCACCTTTATTCATCTAAAACTTAGCCAGCAAGTCAAGACAGTGAACGAGGCTTTGCTATCATCAAGGGAAGAAGAGTGGGCGATTCCTCCCACCTCTCCTAGACACTAAGTTCAGAATGAAATGAAGCACACTCTAGAGATTCATCTAGCCATTCATTACACTGAAAACAGACTTGTAGCTTAGGTATGATGCTTAACTTTTGGATTTCTGCAGTTAGATAGGATGAATCCAGTTCAAACAGCCTAATCATGCTTCTTTAACAATCTGAATCAGCTCATGTGAGAATAAGTGCAAGTTTACCACTTACCACTGACCTCCATGGGACTGAAACCATATACAATTGTATGTAATATAATTGTAATGTAAGTTTTGTAATACAATAAAACAAGCAATACAATTATAACGTTGTGTTAATGTCTTGTGCTAACAGTTCTACTAATCGTAATATTGATATGTCATCACTGAAATTATGCAGGGCATAAAATTACCTAACAGTTATTTCTGAGTATAGAATAGGTTTATTGCTGACCCATAAATCTCTTTCTTTGGACTTCTTTCATTATCAGGCAGCTCGCCATTCAGAAAGAAATGTATTTTCCATTTTAGATTTGGATAGGCTGGATCAGATCAACCCCATTGACAAGTGTTATGAAACTGGCATAGTTACCTACTGAGTATTGAGTCAGTTTTTTCAGTAACTGATTCATCTCTTCATGTGTTCCTAAGCACTTATAAGAAAAAAAAAATATAGGCCTGAGACAGATCAAATAAAAGAAGATAGAAAGGATTCAGAAGGATCAAAGTGAGTAAAGGTTATTTCCAAATGCTTTCTAAAATGGCAGTCTTTAGAACTGAACTGAAAGTACTCTACAGGTGTTAATACCTATTTACAATCAGAGCCTGGAGTATGGAAATGGTCTCTACTGTAGGAGTCATTCTACATTCCAAACAGAAACTTATTTCTTAAATTACATGTATTTTACAAATTAGGAATTTTCAGTTCTCCTTCTGCATTCCTCTTTCATTTGTCTAGCTTTCCTTACTTATCACTATGGTACACAGTGGGCCAGCCCAGCATTGAATGGAGTTATATTGCTCTAGCAACTGAGTTTGCTCAATAATGTTCCAGCATAGCAAGGTATTTCTGAGCGTGCATAAAGTTACATTTAGACTTGACTTATTGATTATGATATCTCTTTCTAAATGTTGTACATTCACTGTCTGTCATGACAAATTGCAGATTCAAGATGACAGAATCTTTTGAAACAGCATTTTTTTTTTTTTTTGCTTCTGGAGGTCCTAACTGAAATGTTCTATATTCATTAATGACTTCTGGAAGTCACTTATCACCTGTTCATTTTAGACATACATTTGATTATATAATTTATATAGAACTCTTCACAGCTGTCCTTTTGGCTTGCTCTGAATCTTTTGCTGTTCTACCTCATGCAACTCACACATACTGAAACATTTGATTTATTTTCTTTTGGTTTTGCATTTTTGATGCCGGAAATCAGAAAGGAAGGGGAAAAATGTGTGGAATTATTATTGTTATTATCATTATTATTAATTTATTTATTTATTGATATGTATGTTATCTTATGATCAGGCTGTTAAAATGCTACTGCACTGCTCTCTGACAAACACCTTAGAACTCAAGTGGAAACTTCAGAAATCCACAAGATTTTTCTCAAAAGAGGTATTCTCTTACTTATTTAACTGGTTTAAATTTTACACCCACCCCTACATATTCTCCAAGTGATAAGTTTAGCTATATCTATATCACCTTCAGAAACAACATCTGAGCCTCAGTCCTCATATCCCAAGAAAACCATTTGTAGCTAAGGAGGACCATCTTCTCTTTTACCCATTCAACCTATTCTTTGTATAGATAATACTACACTAGGGGTAGGGCAGAAGACAGGGAGAAAGGAGAGAAAGTAAAAGGTTATATCTTGCTAGTTAAGAAATCACTTAGGGAGTGGAAATACTGGGGGAGGGAGGATTGCAATAAATATGCATAAGAGGAAAAGCTGCTTAGCTGAGACCGACAGTTACCTCGTTTCATGTGTTAAACACTTTGTTTAGGGGACTGACCTAGGATGTGATTTCAGGTCCCTGATCTGAATCATACAGATTTGATCACACAGGTTTGCCTGACCTCCAAAAAAGTTTATTTGGATAGGGGACTTCACTAGATTTGGACTCAGCAAACATATGAATGTAGATTCAGTGTTACCTTGGTTGTATTACCACTGCAAGGGATGACAAGTATTTTACTATGGCGGCCATTATCCTTAGGGCATTCCTGTAGTGAGTACATTAGAATTTGTGCCCAATAACTGTGTCTGTCCTGGGGCGTGTTTGCTTTTCTTTTTCTTTTTTTTTTTTTTTTTCCAATCCATTGAATAAAGTATAACACCTGAAAATGATACATAATTTATGATATTTTAGAATCAAAGGCCTTTCTCAACCATCTCCAGAGAAATAAGATATTAACTGAAGGAGCCCTTGAGCAAAACAAAATAAGTAAGTTTTCTGCTTTCAAAGCTGTAGAGAAGGTGGCTATCTTTGGTATTCAAAGATTTCTTGGGAATGTGGACTTTGCCTTCTCTTTTTACATTCATGATCAAGGAGTCCATAAAACTTCAGCTTCAGTTAGCCTCTCTCTTTCTAGACAGCTACATATTAAATGTGCAAAGGGTGTACTAAGCTATTTCTGTTATTGTAACCAAATCTTCATACTTGTGTTTCATGTAGCAGAGTGTGCCTGTAAAGCACAGTGTTCAGTGAATGCTGAAAAACCCATAGTTGTGTGCCATTTAACCCAAATGAGCCTGACATATCTTTCGCCATGTTTTGAAAGAAAAACTGCACGGAAATATATAGATGTGCAGAAGGAAAATGTGACAGGTTTTCTCTCCTCTTGATAAATTTAATCATAGTCTCAGAAGATGACTTGTTTGTGTAAAAAACATTTTTTTTTCAGTGAAAATAATCCTTTTTCTAAACCAGATCATTAATTATACATTGCTTTTCTGAAAACAGACCTCTCCAGTAGAGTGAACTCATGAATCAACAGCTTATAGCCGTTGTTTTTAAGTACATTCTGTTTATAGAGGAGCACTTACATGACATTGCAGAGGCAATAGACCAAAGATAAGGGTAAGTCACCACAGCAGAAATCTCTACTCCAGATAAGATGGTATTAAGCATCCTACATTTCTGTGGGTTAATTTAGTGTCTTTGGACATAAGTATATCAACGTTGGCAAGCTGTTGAGACAAGAATTTCAGTCAGGTTGCATAAATCTGAAGCACTATGGGAAAGAAAGAGGGACAGAAAATATTAGTAACAGAGGATCTACCAGGAACAGTTAAAGGACTGTAGCTCCCTTCCGTTCTGTCACCTGTGGTCAGCATGTGTTACATGTAACCTCAGTCAGCAGTCCAAACAATCTTACCTTATGATGATAATTGCATTAATCCCCTAGGATATGCAGATTGCTGGCACACTATTTGCAGAGTATTCACTTGAAGGAGTATTCACATAGAGATTTTAGAGCAGGAACAAGCACAAGGAAAACAGAATCCTGCCTTGTGTGTGCAATTACACTGAATGCAACCTTTGCTTGCTTACCATCACTTTGATTTATATATTCTTCACCTCTCTTATACATTGTCACCTCTTCATCAGCAGTGATCTCATTGCTGTCAAAAACTTAGTGGTCTGAACTGATCCATACTTTTATACAGCTTAATTTACAGTAGTCTGAAGAGAATGATTTAATGAAGAATACCACTTTTCTTGATATACATGTATTGGTATGACTCTTATTCAGTTATTCACTGACAATTATGAAAAGATCTATAGGTAAGTAAAAAAATCACAAGCATCATCTAAAGTGTATTTCTCTGTAAAGCTTGTCAGGCTACAGGAAAGATTTATATCAATAGGTGGAAAAAACATTCCTAGAAAGCTATACTGTTCAGGGAAGGTTAGGCACTGAAATCTGCTGTAATAAAAGGTGAACATATTGGAGAGTTCTGGTAGCCTGTTGTGGAGTCACAGTTACTTTAAACACTGTAATGGAGCAAAATTATCACTCTACTGTTGAGATTCTATCTAACAGAGCAACTATAGGTGGAAGACATGACCAGGAGTTTGGCAAACTGTTGACTTCAGGGAAGTTTCCTGCACTACTATGCAGTATAAAATGACACAGGGATCAGATTCCCCTGCTAGCGAAAATACCATCAAAGCTTGACAATGCAGAAGGCAAATGTGACATGTCTCTGTATCTCTTGTCCTGCAAAAGAGCTGAGGTAATGTGCTCTCTCAACACTCCCAATGGCACACTGGACATTTTTCACTCTTGTAGCACAAGCTGTGGTTTACAGCTGCAACTGAGCATAGTAAGTGAGATTCAGCCTACAGCCATTTGAGATGCTGTAGGCTTTTTATGGCACTGCATGGGCCAGGCAAAAATAACTCTGGACTTGGTACAGCAGACCACAAGCCTTCAGAAGATGTAGATGGGAGATAGATGAGATACCTAGGGCATATCAAATGACGGCATATGTTTGTGCCTGGACAACAATAAGTTTAGGCAGGAGTACTGCCGGAGTTCACACAACCTCAAAGAGCACTGATTCACTTCTCTCCAGTCCTATTTTAAGGGTACATTCTGATTTAATAGCCTCACTGCAACATGTTTTAAATGATGTATGAAGTAAAAAATCCAAATCACTAGAGGCAGAGTTTTTCACAATCATTGTGTAGTACTACACAATTAGCTTCCCTACAACCAACCACCCCCTACGCCCTGTAATGACCAGACTAAAAAGCAATATTTTAAAGTGTTTATGAAATATATATCTTTAATTTTGCCCCGTTCATCCTTGCAGGGTCTTGACTGCCTTCATCTGGAAACCCTCTATTTTCTGTAGGTAGAATAAAGCATATAAGCATATTTGCCCACACAATTTCCTTTATGACCGATTTTAGTTAGAGACACAGATAAGTGCTATTTAGCATGTAAAGAGAGAGGAGTCAGAATAATTACAGATTTAAAATAAAAATACTGCCAGATTATTTTTTCGTTTTGTTTTTGTTAGTTCATGTAAACAGCATAAACTGGTAGGAATTACTCAGGTTGGCTGAACAACTACCACGGGCAAGGTATTAGAATAAATAAATCAGTGGATACAAAGATGGATTTGATGACTTTTCACAGTTCCTCCCAACACTGTTTTCTTTAGCTCAAATAAATGGCATAATCCAATGTGGCAAGCTTCACATTAATCAAATACTATCTTTGCTTTGCAGTGATTGCAAGTATTTGAAATTTCTACAGGGAAGATGGGCAGCAATGTTAATAACCAGTGATCATTATTTAGAATCTGGAAAAGCATTTGAGTTAAAATGCTGACTTAAAGAGATCAAGATCTCACCTCCAGATCTTCTTTCATGTTCACTTATCATGCACTTAGACATTGGGAAGGGCCAAATAATTAATCAAACTTACTTTAAAAAGTCGGGTTGGTAGTATTTGAACATTTCTGGACTGCTTCACAGCCAAATATAATTTTGCTGTTCTGCCTTTAGATAGTTATTTTGCCATCTTTGTCTCTTCTGATTGGGAATGTGCATTAGTCATTAGTACCTCTCTAACAAGAACGGGTCATCTGGCTCGATGATTAATGCCTGTCATCTTCAATAAAAGCACTATGAATACTAAAATCATCATCACACTAATTAGTAAGAATGCCCTTGAGCCAGCCACAAGATCTCAGTACAGATCTGTCATGAGTTCACAGAAATGCTATGTCTGATCTTTTCTGTTACTTCTAAGAAATATCTGGTCATTCAATGGAAATCACAGACACAACAGTCAATGGCTTGAGAGTATTCATTTTGTCAGGATTTCTCTCCAGATAGCTAATTCCGGTGCACTGAGTTCATCACAGTTTTCATTAATGAAAATTGCTCATCTACAGTTGATTATATGGCAATGTAACAAAAACTGACCAACATAGAAAATTAGATAATTCTGAGCAAAAATAAAATGGTTTGTTTCACAAATTGAACAGGAAAATAATGAAGATAATCATCTCCTGCCAAAGACCTGGGTTTTGTCCTATAGGGAAAAGTGAAGCCACAGTGGTTGCTATTGATTTAAGAGGGGCCTCAAAGTTCAAATGCCATTTTTGGCCTTGTGTTTCACTTTATTAACTTTTCTAAAGTTTGAGGTGAGCCTTTCTTTTATCTACTTTAGTTTTGCTCTAATTATTCCTGAAATACTATTATTCCTAATTTATATTGGCATAATTTACCAATGAATCAGGCTTATAGATCTCTATACCCTTTAATTATTAACATTCAATATAAGCAGTGAAAGATTTGCTTGAGAAGGAACAAACAATCCCTGTTTATTAGTGTCAGCTTACTTCCCCAGGTTACTACAAGGCTTGATTCGGCGCTACTTAAGTCAGTGTAAAGGCTTTAAGGAATGTAAATAAGCAGAACTCTTTGCAGTAAGCAGCTCAAGATTTTGCTATCATGAGCTGTGTGTCTGAGATATAAGTTTCTCCCCTAATTACAAAGTTTTGTCTAGAATTGAGGCACTGATATTTCTGAGAAGTAGTGTAGGCTTCCTTCTTGAGAACTGCAATCTTATTCTATCATTGATTAACAACAATTTCCTATGACATTTGTACTACCCTTCAGTATTTGATGGTGACAACAAAGAGGAGATCATCCCTAAGGCATGTCTTCTATTCAGGAACCTGCATCCCTCAAGTCCCCAAATTCATATTTTCACACATCATCTTTTTCATAGCTGTGGAAATCATCCTATGTGTCCAGTACGCTTTATGATTCCCCAGTTGCATATGGTGGGATAGGACAATCATTTTAACTGTAAGTGAACCACTTAACTATTTTTGCCTGTCTGTACCCAGCAGGCTGAAACTTTCCTCTTCTTCCCTTCTGTATGGCACAAACTAGCACATAGTCCCTTAGCAGGGCCCAGGCCAGTCTTTTCTGGTATCTACTGGTGTGGTTTATATTTTAGTAGGAGCTTTGACCCTGAACCAAACCCCCTGTATTCTCCTGATGCACCACATCAGGTGCACAGATTTCACATACTACTTGCCTGTTTCCTGTATCAGCAGAAACTCTGATGTTGACATGTGAACTCAAACTAATGTAAAACTTAGAGAGAAGGACTTCCCTGCACACCTCCCTGCCTCCCCCTCACAAGCAGAAGACTGAATTGCATCTATGGATACTGCCAGGTATTCCAGACTGACTTATAGAAATGTCTTTCCTGTTTTTGCATTCAGTAGAGTTGTGTCAGGCAGAAAAAGTACTACAGAAAGTGATTTTGTCAGTCTCAACATGAAAATGTCGTGGACACATCTGTGGAGACCTTTGTATAATGCATTAAGGAGAAAAACTGCAGTGGGGTGGCTTCACAGTAAAATTATCAGTTGACAATTCCAAACACAGACACATCTGAAGGGGAAAGCAAGAGTGACAGTTACAGGGCTGCTCTTTCCTTTGGCCTGTTGGGAAGCAGATCCTGCTTCCCAAGAAGATGCTGCTCTACTCTGAAAAGTAGCACTGCAAGTAACAACATTGTGCATTATTTTGTCTTTCAGGGATTTTCTTAACATATGTAATTGACTTGTAAATGAAAAGATGTTTCAACCAATGCCTCATTTCAGAATTGAAAATCAAATTGTACAGAGGCATACATACATCACTTATGAGTACTAGTAAACCCACTGTGTTTGTAATAGAAGTTCACTAAAAAAACAGTCATTGGTGATTCACAAGAAAAAAAGATTCCAATTTCCTTTCTTAAAAGCTGTCAGCTCGGAGGCAGAATCTGGCCATTACCACAATCTGATGAAGTACCGAACACATAAAAACTATTACATTTTAATAGGTTGTATTTTCAAAGAAAATTAACTCTTCAAATACACTTGAACACATGACTGCTTTTAGAAACACTTCTCTAAAAGATGAAAATAAGAGGTAATAGAGATTCAGCACAGTTGCACTGATTTTCTTTTTTTCTTTCTTGCTGAACAGTCTAGAATTCTGGAATCAGCTCCCTACAGATGTATGCTTTGTGGCTGATTAACTTTGGTTGTGCCTCTGTAATTACATTCTGGGTCTACTGCAGAAGAGATTGCCATTTCTCCTACCTGGTCAACTGGTTCAAAGATAAGATATTGAAAAGAACATTTTAGATCAGGACCTAAGTTGTACTGTTCCTTTTCAGAATTGTTTCCTAATGTTTCTGGCTTGTTGCTCTGCCAGTAGTGTTTCAGTACTATAAATCTTGTGTCCAGATACATAAATGAAGTGATTGTTCTCCTTCCATCAAGCTTCTAAAACTGTTGCTTTGGGTTTTTTCTTAGTTTTCATTCCTAATCACCAGGTTGTGATCCTCCATAGAGGAATATCTCAAACTGTTAGCAGTTTTGTCTCAGTGGTTTTTCTTTATTGTCATTCCAAAATCCTGGCCTAGCAAACGAGTTAAGCAAACCACTCTTTCTAATTAGTCATTTAATCCTAATCAAGAGTCTTAATTTTACATTATAATTACGTTAGTGGCATGTATCTTTAAGTATTTCTTTTCTTGGTCAATGTTAGCTTGCTAATCATATATATTTGCAGGATATTTAGCAGCTCATTAGGCTCTTAGGAGCGAATTGCACATAGACTCCTGGTGGAATATCATACCTATGTTTTCCAAATCTGTGCAAAGCTAAGTGCGGAATGAAAATTCTTTCTTTCAGTAAGTCTGGACTGCAGAAATTACAACTTTATGCACTTAATTAGTTTTATATAACCTGCACTATTTGTTTTATTTCCACAATGCAGGGTAAATATTTTTTTGCATGTTAAAAGATATAAAAATCTCCTAAGGCACAAATCAAGGAAATAAAAAATCCACAATCACCACATCATCTGAGCACCTCAGTAACCTGTTCTTTGCACAGATGTGACTCCAGTGCTTTGGATACATTAATGGGTTTGCTGATCAATGTTCAGGAAGTGTGCATGGAAAGTAGTGAACCCACCTCTCCAATCCACTGTTTTATAGATCACTAGTCCCAAATTAACACTTAGGTCACTATTTAAACTGAGTGAAACTAGTTTAAACTATTGCAACAATATACATCAACTACCTTCCTTGCTTTACGGAGAAGATACTGACAATCTTATTCTAATGCCAGTCATAGCTTCATTCACTCTACATATATAAATTGTATCTTCCATGTTTGAATTCTGAAGGTGTTTTGCTACAGTCGACATCAGAATATCAGAAGGTAGGATGTACTTTAGACCTTTTGACCAGGTATTATTTTTTATATTGTTTGGTTTTAGAAACCAGCATTTCAAAAATCAATATCCATTCTCTTGATATGTAGTTGGAAGAAGACAAATAGGAAAACAGGAATGGAAAACAGAAGGTAATAATACAGAGTAGGTGCCACCTAATTTGAACTAATGTATTAATTTCCTAAGGGAAAAAAAATATACTAATTGCTATTTTTTATACCTCATCCATGTTATCTTAGTCAACTCTAGTTCCAGCCAAACTTACCCAGATGCATTAGACTTACTGAGTTTCCCAGATTTAGCAGACCTTAATCTTACAAGGTTTCCTGGTTGCTGACACTCTTTTGACCCATGCCATCTGTCAGTACCACATAGAGCTTAGTTGATCTGGGAGCAACTAGTGCTTGGTCTGACAATATGGCTCTTCAGCCTCCTCTTGCCTCCAACCCCATTTTTTGGACTGAAAAAAAAAAACAAACCAAAAAAACCCCATAAAGATTTCAAGTATGACTCTAAGAAATGTTGAGGTAGATTTTCACAGACACTCCACTCTTACAGAGCAGAAACTACCTGGTAAGAAAACTTCATCTTCTTCATTCTTGACAAGAAAGAAGTTTATTAGAGGATAGGAACTGTTATTCCTCTCTACTAAGTGAAGGCATACAGTTTTCATTTGTCCTTTCTCTTTTATGGGATAGTTCTGTGTATTTTCACTTCTTTGGATTGAAGGATCAGAATTTTTTGCTTACAATTTCTCTGTTAAGGTGGTGTAAAACAAAGAGATTTTGATTTCTCTTTTCTCCAGAGCACTGGAAATGAAAGAATAGTCAGAAAATGAATGAGTAGGTTTTTCTTTACTCTTATACAGAAAATATCCGTCCTCAGGTTTTGTATATTTGCCTGTTTAAATAGCTAAACATGTAGTCATTAAATGCTTTTTTGCATAAAACAACTGTACTTATAAAACTCTGTGTGGAAAAGAATTTCGTCCTTTTGTCCAGTTTGAACCTTGTTTTTTGTTGCTTAATTGGGGCATTAGTTCTTGTCAGTGGCTGAATTTTTCAATTGCTTATGTTATTGGCTTCCTCTGGTGGCTATTTGAACATCCAGTCATATCACTTTGAATGAGAGCTATAGAAATCTTGATGTGTACTTTAGGTTTTAAAATTGTTTCAGCCAAATCTTGATGAACATTTTCTGTCAATAAAAATTATTTAACCCCCCCAAAAGTGTATGTTAATTATCTATATAAAATTATATACACAAATGGTAAGATGCGCCTTCAAAGGAAATTTGTACTACTATTTTATATTAAAAAAAAAAATAAAAAATCTGTTTCTCCATTTTTTCATTCACAATTCAGCACTGCTTCTAATATTGTCCCCAAAATCAGCTGATGCCATAAGGTTGCACTGGCACATAGGTGAAAAATAATTGGGGAAGGATTCGGCAGTCCACCATTCTCTGGATGCCAGCTGTCCTGACATTTCCATCCAGTAGAACAATGCACATTTCTCAGTATATGCATCTACATCCTTGTCTGGTAATGCCATCCTTAGATTATTTTGGCTAATATTTTTGTTATTTACCCTTGGAAAAGTGTAATTACACATTTATACACAGTAAAAATAAATTGCAACTGTTACTTAGAATCATAGAATAGTTAGGGTTGGAAAAGACCTTAAGATCATCTAGTTCCAAACCCCCTGCCATGGGCAGGGACA